>MU121160.1:8488-32931 GCA_014904835.1 Paxillus ammoniavirescens
GGGGTCGTGTTGAGCGAGATACTACGTATGATAGAGGCGAGAGAGAGAGAGAGAGAGAAGAGAGAGAGAACGGGTACACTACTTACCGGCCGGGCGGACATATGGGCAATGTGGACGAGGAATGGGCAGGTTCGGGAACCTGTGAAACAAGAGGGGGAGCTCCGGGCGAGCTGGGGTGTGGGCGTGGGCGAGTAGTGATCTCGTGGATGTGACGAGGGGCTTGTGGTGTAGTACTGCGTGCGTAGGGAATGCTGGTTCCCTACAGCGGTACGAAGCTAAGGAGGGCTCATATACGCCCAAGGCGATATGGTCCTTAATAATCTGAATGGCTTGATCATGAATACAAGGGGGAATGGGTATGTTCCTCTGTGCCCAAGGGGTATGAGGTACTGTCGCGATTTTGACTAGAGGGAAGTAGCGTTCATCCAGGCGACCACGTTCGGTGGGCACCCAAGCAAAGGCCATCTCGTGCTCACGAACGATCCATCTGACGAGTTTGAGTTCCTCTGGCCACAACTAGTTGGCAGGGTTGAGGTCGAGTGCGTCCACTCGCTCTTGGGTGAAGCGTTCACCAGGGACGAATGGAGGGGTGTGTGTTGGGAGAGGTTTCAATCCGGCTAGGAGGTCGTCTGGTAGACACCTAACAATACAAAACTGTTCCTCTATTGGGGCTGGAGTGGAATGAATCTTTTTAGCGACAGGCTTGTAGGCCAGTGCTTGAGTGAGCTGCCCGTGGTCATATATGGTGGCAATTGCTTTTCTGACGATGGGGGAGAGGACTGTCGCGGTCGAAGAGAGAAATGCGTAGGACGAAGCTCGTGCGTGAGCTGAAGCGCTAGTACAATCAGGTCTCCAGGGAGGAGAAGAAACGTGATGAGAAGGACAGTCCGGCTCTGCGCTCGAGGACTGGAGCATAAAGGTATTGAAAGTCTGGGAATGAAGAATGGATGGGACGAAGGCGACAGGGGAGGTATGGGTGAGCATCAAGAGAAAGCATGACTGGGTAGACAATAGGGGCTCGGGTGATTTATCAGACAAGGTAGGTATAGGTGAGAACGTTCAATAGAGGATAGAGTTAGTGCTTGGGGGAAGGAAGGGGTACTGAATGGCAAATGTTGTGTTGCTGGGTGTCAGTTTACTAGTGTCTCCTCGCTTGAGGAGCGAATCATCGATACTTAAAAATCCTCTTCGGGCTCGCTCGAGCTCTTGTGCTTTTCACACCGTCCTAGCTTCTTGCACCGAGGGCAGTTATCTGTCCAGATACGCATGGGGATCTTGTAGTGCTTGCCCAAGTTGGGGTCGGTCAGAGTCAGCAACTGCTTCCCATCCGAGAAATCTTCTGTGGTAGCACTCATTAAACAGTGGAAAGGACGTCCGAGTAGTATCTGGAAGGGGGCCTTGGGGATCACCTGGACTTGGAGGTATAGTTCTCTGACACCGAGATCTAGGCCAAGGTTTTTGATGATGCCGATGGTGAACTCTGTGGACTCGTTGACCGATTGCATGTTCATCATGTACTCTGGGCGAGTGACCAGGCCTAGGATCTCCCATAGAGCTCTTGGCATAGCGATGACTTCGGATCCAGTGTCAAGAACACATTGGACAACGCGCCCAGTACCGACTATGGTGGCCTCAATATAACAGAGTGGGATACTGTGGTTGGCTACAATACGCCTGTTGTCACTGTAAGTGAGCTTGGGTCTGTACTCTCGTGCGACGCCTTCTGGATCCCTGCCCTCCAGCTCAAAGCATTGCGCGGAAGGGTCCTGTGCATCAGAGGATGAGGGCGTCGATGTCGATTGGGTCAGTAGGTTCCCCCAAACTTGCTTGCCTGTTACGGTCTCTTTCATGTGCTTTCTGAGGTCAGGAGAGAGAGCTAACAGCTCCTTGAGAGGCACTGGAACTGTCACAGTGAGAACTTGTTCGAGAGTGCGCTTGGGTGCTTCTGGGTCTGCCAAAGGGAAGGAGTAACGAAATTGACCGGTGTTCTGAGTGACAGTAGGCGAGGACGAAGGGATGAGAGGCTGAGCGGGAGTCGAAGCCGAGGGGGTGCTGACGGGCATCATGTTAGAGGTCTCGCCTTCCTGAGAGGAGGCAGAGGGTGTAGGCATTGCAGAACTGGAATTAGGTAAGGGCCTGGCGATGGGTCAACCTTCCCCGGGAGCTCTTTGTGTTGGGGGAGCGAGGATGACCGCTCTGGAGGACAATGAGGAGGGATCCTGAGGAGTCTGAGAGTACTGGTTGTACATGTAGGGCGAGTATGCTGGGCAAAGCGATGCACCTGTAAGACAAAACCTGGCTGCTTCGAGGGTACTTGCAATGGGGTAGGGGTCACTAGGATGTACATCTGGAACTTTGTACTGGAGGTGAGCCCGTACGGGGCCAGCTAACGTGTGAGGGAGTCCGTCTAGGAAGAGTAGGTTGCACTCATTGACAGAAAGCCTGTCCGTGGACATGAGGTGGGCTGTGACCTTCTGGAACTTGCGGTGGTATTCACCTAGTTCTTCTCTATTCTTCATAGGCTTCGCGTGATACTCCTGTACGAGGTTGTGCAGATCTGAGCGGTAGTATCTGTCTGCTCCTTCACATCCAGGGTACAGTTCTTTAATGGCGGTGATGAAGTTCGCCCAGTCAGCTGGGAGGGCCGTGGCAGACTCCAAGGTCTCCCAGAGCTTGGCCTCATCTAGGGCTGCGTAATGAATGGCTGCGTGAATTTTGCCAGCATCATCGAGCTGGGCTTGATCAGCTAGGATTCCTACATCTTCAAGGAATTGAGGGAGCTCAGCTGTGATCTTGCCATCAAACTTAGGTGAGTCTTTGCTGCCATGTAGGGGCATAGGGACAGGGGCTGCCATGATTGGTAATGCGCAAGGTTAAGGGACTTGTGGGTGAGAGTTGGATTGGACGGGGAGAGCTAGCAATAATGAAGGCTGGGGGAATGTGTTGATACTTGCTGAAGGGTTCAGCACTGTGGTCACTGTGGACGCTGATGCTTGGGTGTTGGCGGTCTCTAGAGCTGTCGATTGTTCGAGGTTGGGCCTGGGACCGGGTGAGGAGCTACCCAATAAGGAGGCTGTCAGGGGCGAGAGGGTGAACCTGGTGACAGCAGTGGGCCGTCCAAAGGATTACGAGGTGGAGTCGAGTGATGAAAAGCACCAGGTACGATGGGAGAGAAGTCGAAATATCCAGGGAGAGTCCGACTGGGTGTTCCTAGATGCTCGCTAATATTGTCATTGGCCGATGGGAAACCTAAGTGAAAAGGTACAGGCAAGATTCGGGAGGTCAGCGAGTCACGGATGTCAAGTGCGCGACAGCTGTCGGGAGAGAGTTGGGTAGAGGGAGAAGTTGGATGATAATGTGGGATGTCGCAGGAGACCTGAAGATCACGAAAGGATACAGTAAGAAGCTTGATGTCAAGAGGCTTGAGAGGTGGGCGAAGGTTCCTTCTCAGATGCTCACCAGAACCCCTTGCGGTGGGCTCCAGAATAAGGTGGGCTAAACTAGTTTATGAAGTTACCAAGACCAGGCCAATAGAAGGGGGTAGGGGGCGAATAGTTCAACCCTTGAGGGAAGCTGTGAGCACAGAGGCAGAAAGACAGATCTCCTCCTTCTCGCGAGCGGAACAAGAAAGATTCTTGGTGATCAACCGAGTGGAAGCGAAGAATGAGGGAAAGGAAGGATAAGTAATACGAGAAGGGACCTTCAGGTCAAAACCCGGGAGTGAGGCGAAGTGGTTCAAGGTAGGGCGAGTCATGGTGAAGAGCACGAGTCTTCGAGCTATCGATGAGCAAGCTCACGAGTGCAATACAAGCTTAGCCCTCAGGCATTCACAACCAGCGGGTAGGAGAAGGGTTCAAGGGATCAAATTCTGGGACTATTGCCCAACAGCGGACAGTGAGATATATGAAATGTAGTTGAATAGAATGTAGGTCGAAATATAGGTCCATAGATGATGGATCCTCTTTTGTGCTTAAGTACAGGGCTTTATAGTCTGGGCATTCTTGAGACTGTCTGACGTGTCGTGCGATTATATGATGCTAGTGAGCCCGTTGGGTATCGTAGCATAGTACATCATAGTGGTCGAGAGGAAGAAAGGAAAGAGAAAGAGAGGGAAGTGGTATATCACTTACTGGCAGGGGAAGGGTATGAGTGATATGGAGGGTGCGAGGGCCCGCAAGCGAGTTGGGGGCCAGTATGGGCTGTCGTGTAGAGATACACGTGTAGGGAACACTGGTTCCCTACATCCAGGGGGTACTTTGATCCTGACTGTCCCCAGTCAGTCACGTGAGGGGTGAAGGGGGGGTGCATGTGAATACTGAGGGGGAGCATGTGAATCCTCGAAGATGAGCATGTGAATGCATATCGTAGGCATGTGAAACTGGGAACAGGCATGTGAATAGGGTCATGGTGAAGGCGAGTGCATGGGCTTGGCTGATGGGTGTGGGTATGAGAGTGGAGTTGACGCAGGGCATAAAAGGGGAAAAATCTGGTCGAGTGGTGCCTGAATCCTCAGCTCTTCGTCATACACCGAATCACCAAAGTCTACATCATGTCTTCTCGAAACTATGCCCTGGTGCACATCATGCACATGGGAGACCACGTCATGGCCGAACCATCCAGTGATCCTGATCTGCTCGGTTTCAATCTCATGGCTAAAATCTTGGTGAAGCTCGCAGAGGGGGTGTCTTCGGACACGGTCACTGGGGTCGAGCCTGCCGATGGGCCCGCTTTCACGGCCGCACATGATACGTGCACTTGGTGGGAGATGGCCATCTGAGCATGAGAACAGGCTGAGAAGGAGAGGGCGGAGGCAGTAGCTCAAGCTTGAGAGGAGGAGGAGGGGAGACAGCAAGAGGCAATGGAATGAGAGGTAAGGGAAAAGGAGGCTGGAGGGTCTCGGGTCCTGGGTGAAGAGGAGGAACTTGCTAGGGATGAGGAGGAGGTTGGTGGGGAGCTGATGGACGTGTCACCTGCAGTGACACCTACGAGGAAGGGCAAGGAGAAGGCCCGTATGTCCATCATAATCCCAGTGAGGAAGGTAAGCCGAGCGTGTCGGTTGAGCAAAAAGATATACTGATGGTCGAACAGCGAGCCCACGAGGAGGCTTTCAGAAGAGGGGATTGCGACCAGGACAGTGATGATGAAGACAAAGACCACGACATTGAGTTCCTGAGTGAAGACAACGAGATGGAGGTAGTAGGGACGAAGGATGCAGTGGTGGGGATGGCGAAGGTGTGTGGACGAACTCCGGGCGACATCATTCGAAGAGGGGACCGGAGGTGGGAACGGTGCACAAAGAGAAGGGGGCCGCAGTGCTGGGGGCCCGTGGGGATGGCCTGCCGTCCCTCTCGTTTCCGGTGGGTAGGGTGCTCCATGTCCAGCATCAAGAGGGTGTCCATTGCAGGTAAGTGGCCGATCCCTCAGCCTGATAAATGCTAACTTTCGTTTTCTAGATCCTATGGGAAAGGCTCAAGCTGTAGCCAGCTTGAGTAAGCTGAGTGAGCCTCCTAGTCTCACTCTCGTCCTTCCCCCTAGGGCCATCTGCATCCCTGGTGAGGAGGTTGCTGACATTGAACCCCTTGAGCCTGAACACGACTTGGGCGTTCCCAACGATGCCCTCAATGGGCTCCTCAAAACGGTGTGTATCCTCTCAGCCAAGGAGGCTCAAGTCAACACCAAACTGACCTTGGCTAAGGCCCGTATCCGTGAGGCCAACAACAAGATGAGGGACGCACTCGACACCCAGCTCGAGTACAAGGACCAGCTGGTGGTGGTCGAAGGTAGGGTCTGGCAGCTGTTCAAGGCAGCTTGTGCCTGCCCTCTGATCAACGACTCACTCAATAGGGAGAGCGAGTAGTCTGGTGTCCAGCCGTCATTGACCTCCTCTTTAGCTATCTTTTTTTTTTTGTACAATGTAGTTTGTCATTGTCTCAAATCGATCATGGTGTCCGTGTGTCGCTCGTACCCAGTCCCTGCCAGATCTAAGTAAGCAAAAAAGGTAGTTAATGTAAGAGTGAAAGTAGTAAGAAGTTAAAAGCAATCAGAGAGGGCTAGAATGAGATGCGCTCTCGTGTCACATATTATATTGGGCTTCACAGGGCACCTCCCTGACTTGTCTTCATCGGGCTGTTTTCTATTGTGAATCTCGGGCTTCAACAACGTGCATGGTGCCTCGTCGTGCATTCGAAAGTAAGGTTCTGGTTGGGTATCATTATAACATAGATAGGGCACTTTGAATACCGGGTACAGGGGGTTCGTATCTTTTTATTGGCTTGTCATGTTTTTGTTATTTTATAGATTGCTTTTCTTTATTTCTCGTTCTTCTCGTTCTTCTCGTGCGACATTCTTCTTCAATTGTAGTCTTCGTCGTCTAACTCCTCGCCTTCACCTTCTTCTCCTACTTCTACTTCTTCTCCTTCCATATCCTCCAGGGCATCGTCGTCAAACCCAATGATGGTAATTACTGGAACACTGATGCGCGAGCGCGCGTGATAGGGGAGTAGGCAAAATGCTGCATATCGAAGTTTGGATATCGACCCGTCCAACTCAGCCAGTATGTAGGAACCACCTTTGGTTCATCAGATGACTAGCATTGGGCCTAGGTAACAAGGTTTTGTCTTCCTGTTTAATTCCTTCTCGACTCAGGTGTTTCGTACTAGGACTAGGCTTCCTGGTGCGAAGTTGTAATCCTTGATCCGGTTCTTGAAGGTCTCCTCAAACTGTTTGATGGAATGGAAACGTGACTTCGTGACCTTCTCGCAGATGGAATCGATGTCCTCATGTCTCTTCTGTAACTGTCATGCTCGGTAAGCGACGAGGGCAGTCATGTCAAGCGAGTCTGAGTCGGGTAGGGGGACAAGGAATGTAGCTTGCGTGATATCGAAGGGGAACAGGGGCTTGACACTGTGCATCATAAAATCGGGGGAGAGGCCCATGGCCTTGTGCAAGGTGACTCTTTCTGCCCAGAAGATGGAGTGCGCGTGCTTGTACCAGCGCAGCTCATCCCCATCACAACTTTTGATGAGCGCTTCACACACATCATAATGATGACGCTCGACGATACCATTAGCTTGGGAGTTATAAGGGCAGATATGGATATGATTGATATTGTATCTAGAACTGAGGGTATCCAGAGCTGTGATGAAGGCAGGGCCATTGTCAGTCACGATCTCAGCAAGTGCACCCCATCGACAGAGAATGTCCTCGAAGATGAAGCTTGCCAAGGTGTTCACATTCTCTGAGTGAAGCATACACCATTCCGGATAGGCAGTCAATGCACAGCGAGCTTGAACGATGAATTTGTAGCCACCAGCAGGGGGCATAAGCATCATGTTGATATGGGCCTTGTGGAATAAACCGCCCACAACTGGCATGGTTGGGGGAATGTGCAGCTTCGCAGTCTGACGGAGTTGGCACTCGTGGCAGGTTCACCCATACCATTTCACGTCTTCAACCAACATAGGCCACCAGAAATGCATGAGCAAGCAGGTGTGCACTGTAACGATGCCCTTATGACCCAAATCATCGTGAGCTTGTTTGATCAATGAGTAGCGTTCATGCGCAGGGGGGACGAGCTGGTGGCGACTGTGGACTTCCTTCCAAAACAGGTGACCTGTGATAGGAAGAAGCATGAGGCAGAGTTGACGAAGGAAGCATAATCAGTGTCAGACAGGTTGGCGGGGCATGCCCGAGTTTCGAGGAAGCGTTGTATGGTAGCTATCTTGGCTTCTCGAGCGAGGGCTTTCCCTGAACGAGGTATTAAAGTCTCCATGGGCAAGGTCTTGAGAGGAGTCAAGAAGCACGAGCCCACACCGTGGCCAGGGGGATCACTAAGGCTAGGGGAATGCGAGGCTGGGGGCTCTCGATCGTTGAGAAGAGTGAGGCCAAAGCCATAAGCATTGTCCAGCCATTCTTTGTGGTCGTGCTCGAGTGGAGGGTCGTCTGATGCAGGGGGACGGCGGGAGAGACCGTCAGGGCCAGTGTGCTTGTCTGCAGGTACGTGACGCAGGGTGAATGTGAATAACAGGATGCCTGCAATCCAACAGTTGATAGTAGCATTGGGCTGTTGGTTGGGGTTGTTGATCATTCCTTGAATGTATTTGGCGTCGACCTCGATGGTGAAGTCTGTTAGCCCAAAGGTGTGAAGGCGAGTGGCCCGAAGCGCACGATATAGGCCGTAGAGCTTGAGCTTCACTTGAGAATAGCGTTGCTCGACTTCAGTAAGGGAAATCAAACTGAACCGATTGGGATAGTGTTTGCCATCATCTCCGAGTTGATATAGAATGAACCCTACGGCAATATTGGAGGTGTCGACCACAAGAATGACTTCTTGACCACAATTATAGTCAATGCGACATAGCGCTGGGGACTGGATGATCTTGTCCTTGAGATGCTGCATAGCTTCTTGTTGGGCCTCACCCCATTTGAAGGGTACTCCTTTTCGGGTCAAGTCGACTAGAGGTCGCACGATAGAGGCAAAACCTCGTATGAAGATGCATAATACCCCACAGACTCCAAGGAATCCATGAACTTGGGTCAGAGTACGACACTCTGGCCAGTCCCTGATCTTCTGAACTTTGTCTTTGTGGGGGACGTGACCTTCCAAGGTGCACTTGTGACCTACTATTGTAGCGTCAGGGGCAGCGAGCACAAACCTCTTGGCTGAGACTGTAGCACCAACATTCTGCAGATGCTGCAGTATCTGGTTCATGGTGTCGAGGCGATTATAGATGAACAGGCAGACGCCAGGGTTGCCAGGGATGGTTTCATAGGAGCTATCCTCGCACTGGTACCTGGTTTCTTCGGACTTGACTGGGAGGTCATCTAGGAAGGGCTTGGTGTAACGGGGAATCTCATCCTGTAGAATGAATTCCATGTTGGCCTGGAAGATCTGGACAGCGTTGGTGTGTCCCATGGGTAGGGTGGTCAGATGCTGGGGGCCCATCGGGCTACTGAAGGTGGTAAGGTCGCGCGAGTTGACGTGCAGAGGACGTTGGTCATATCCGGCAAATAAATCCATCATTCCATAGACTGCGTAACCGGCGAAGGATTCTGTGAGGGGCTCAATGAAGGGAGGTTGGGACGAGTCACAGGTAGTGACTGCGTTCAAGGGCTGGAGATCATGCACAAGACGCAAGGACTTTCTGACCTGCTTGACGACGCAGAACCAGCAAGAGCAGTAAGGTAAGCTGATCTAGTCTGGGTAGGAATAACTAGGCCGTGAGCTAAGTGAAAGGGGGCAAATTGTTCGACCCTTGAGGGAAGCTGTGGGCACTAGAGTAGAAGGATAAATCTCCCCTTCCTCATGAGTGATACAGTAAAAGGGGACTCGATGGTTAGTCGAGTGAAGGTGAATAATGAAGAAAGGAAGAGATTGTGATAAAGAAGGGAAAGGGGAAGATGGGTCCACAATGCTGGTGATGAACCCAAGATGAACCCAGGTAGAGAGAGAAGGGATCCCGGGGAAAATGCGGGTGCACGCTTGCTTGGGCGGTGTCTGGGCGAGTATAGAGACACAAGAGGTACTCAGGGAAGGCTTGGGAGAGGTCTCACGCAGCGGGTAGTGGGGGGGATAACGATTTCAGGTCAATAACAGAATTCAAAGGATGGTTCAAAAATGCGAGAAAGATAGATCCCCCCGCTTTCGTGCCTATGTACAGGGCTTTATAGTCTGGGTATGCCTGAGACTGTCAAACAAATGGTTGTTTACATAATCCTATCTAAGCCCGTTGAAGGGCGCGAGATCAGATAATGGGGTCGTGTTGAGCGAAATACTACATATGATAGAGGTGAGAGAGAGAGAGAGAGAGAGAGAGAGAAGAGAGAGAGAACGGGTACACTACTTACCAGCCGGGCGGACATATGGGCAATGTGGATGAGGAATGGGCAGGTTCGGGAACCTGTGAAACAAGAGGGGGAGCTCCGGGCCAGCTGGGGTGTGGGCATGGGCGAGTAGTGATCTCGTGGATGTGACGAGGGGCTTGTGGTGTAGTACTGCGTGTGTAGGGAATGCTGGTTCCCTACACCATGGTATCCGTAGATATGTCCAGTCAAAGTGCTATGCTGGTGTAATTACCTGATATGGTAATTCGTGGCTCGCAGGTGGTAGGTGGGTGGTGTCAATGGTGTTGGTATTGACGTACAGGCCTCAGTGCCCTTCGTCCTCGAGTCTGGTGATGCTGGGACACTCCCCCAGTACCCCTGTGCTGTTTCCGTCACATCCGGTTGAGCTGGGTGGTCGTCGACTCGACCGTGTGGCGTGGTGCATACTCCGTACGCTCGGGCTGGCTGACTTTGGTAGGTGTCGACTTGAGTCGTCCTTGACGTCGTGGCGGGTTCGTGAGGTGAGTGGGTTGGTTGGTGTTGTAGGGATATGGTGTGGGTGGTCTAGGTACGTGCTTCATGACGTCTGGCCTACTGTGGCTGGTGCCGCTCATTGGGCTACCCATGTCGTTTGTTTGGCCATCTCATTGGCTGTCATGCACACTGTTCTGGTCCCCTGCCTCACCCTCGACTTCTCTCAACTCAACTCCCTCGACTCGTCCATCTCAACGCTTTCGACTCTCGACTTGACCTTCAACTCGTCAACTCGCCCTCGTTCCCCCTCCTCCTCGTCATGGGGCTCTGTGGGCCTGTTGGGCCAGTGATCGTCGCTGTCTGGTGTGCCCACAGAGTCTCTGGGTGATCTCTGATCTTCTTGGTCTTCCTTGACATCGTCGTCGACCATTTTGACTTTGGTGAATTTGACATTTAGGCTCATCAGCTTACCTGACTCCCCCTCAAGCCATACGCTCGGGGGTTTGTTGCCTGGTGCCCTCATTTCACGATCTTGGTCGTGCAGGGCATCTGCACGGGCTCGTGCAGGCGTTTTGTTCGACTTCGTCTCGTCGTTCGGGGTAGTGAGGTGGAGGTGGTGCTGGTGGAGGTGAGAGTGGTGGAGGTGCTGGGTGATGTGGGAAGGGTGGTGGTTCTGGGGGTAAGTCCCCAGCTTCGTTCGAGGTGTACTGACCGTTGGTGTTGGCGTTCATCGCCGCCATTTGTCGTTCCTCCCCCTCGTCTGTCGTCCCTTCGACCTCCCTGGTCTCCTGACCTTTCTGGTCCCCTCTGGCCTCGTCTCTGGCCTTCCCCCTTCGACTTCGCCGTTTGTCGACTCTGTACGACATTTCCTGACTGTCGTTCCCTTCCCCGACCTCGTCTCTGGCACCCGCTGCCTCCCAGTGGCTCATGGCCAATCCTTGGCCCTCTCTGTTCGACCTCTGGTCGTACGGCGTCCGTCTCGGCTGCTGGGTCCTCAACTTGTCTTGTGGGACTTCCAGGTGCATCACCATTTTGTCACTGTGGCCGCTTGACTGCTGACTGTTTTTCTCCCCCTCGAGCAGCATGCTCGGGGGTGGTCTTCTTGCCTCAACTGGAGGTGGTGATGGTGGGGGACTTGGACTGGGTACAACATATGCGTGGTGGATGCCCTCATCCCCACCGTCGTCGTTCTCACCCTTTTCGTCTTCCATTCCCCCCTTCCCCTTGTTGTTTTTGTCAGACCTGTTTGGCGGTCCTCTCGACGTGCCTGCTGGCAGTCTTGGCCTGGTGCTCGTTGTGCTCGGGTTCGAGGTGTCAGTGGCCTCGTTGCTGGCCATCTGACATGTCAACTCAGGGTGCTGGGGCTCAACGTGGCCGTGGTCGTCGTTGTCGTTGTCACCTGCTTCGTTGTCTGCCCTACTCCCTCGACTCCTCAACTGTACTTTCCCTCAACTCCCCTCATTTGACATGTTTGGCAGTCCGTACAACCTGCCCGCTGGCTTCGTTGTCCCTGTGCCTGTTGCGTTTGGGTTCGAGGGGTCAGTGGCCTCATTGACAGCCGTCTGACGTGTCGACTTGGGTGGATGGGGCTTGATGTGGACGTGGTGGACATGGACGTCGTCACCGTCTTCGTCGTCTTCGTCATCTCCCTCTCTGCACCCTCGACTGCTTGACCTTACCTCCCCTCAACTCCCCTCGCCATTTTCACGTATTCAACGTGTCCCGTTCTGCAGTACGTGGCCGTTTCATCCTCGTTGGTTGGTTGGCCATGTTGATGTGGGTGCTGGCTGCTCAAACAGCAGGTTGGGAGTGGTAGGAGGTGGGGTTGGTGACTCAGAGTGATGGTGGTGAGGTGGTGAGTCGGCTCGAGCCCTGGGTAAGCTTCCCTGGCTGCTCGTGGGCTTGACGAGGCTTATGCCACCAGTCCGTTGGTCTGTGGCACCTTTGCCCGGTCCCATCGCTGCGGCTGCCTCTTCATCCTTTCTCCCCTTCAACTTTCCTTCCTCCTCACCTTCTCCACACCCTCTTTCAACTGTTCCCTGGCACTTCAGTTCCTGTTGGCATTGATGGCATGTGTGGTTGCATGGTACATGGACTTCTCGTCTTGCTGATCCATGGCTGACATCATCATCACGGTGTGACGTGTCACAGACCTCTGTGTGTCTCTGTGTGTGGTCGTTGGCAGTCTCAAGTCCGTACATAGCTTCTCATTGGGTCCTGTCGTTCCGAACTTCTTGTAGTAGCTCTGTACTATCTGTAGACTTCTTGAATAAAATCTTGAGTGTTTTGAAGCACTCGTAGGCTGACTCGATGTGGAGAATTTGGAGGAATAACAAATTTGGGATGGTGGTAGCAATCGCACACTTTGTGAGTGCGTTGGCTTGTTCATCATAAGGGTTTGGCATTGTTTTGCTAATGTAAGCACAAACTCCCAGTTCGTCAACTGCCCATTCGAGGTTCGCTCGCCACGCTGACCAATTCTGTCCGTCTGTTCTGAGTGCGGGAATTTCAGCTATGATGGGAATTCAAAGTTGAGTGGACTGGGTGTTACTGACAGGCTTCGGGGCTCATAACCTGTAAGAACTGTAATGGGCTCTTGGATAGGAAACCTGTCTGTAGTCTACCTCAGTAGATAGTCACTATATAAGTAAATGGTAGTTACCTGTAGTATACCTTAGTAGTTAGTCACTAAGGTATACTACGGTAGTGTGTCTATGGTAAGTATGTGATTAGGTAAGCTATGTACCTACATTTGTATTCCAACATGATAATCATGAGGAGTGGTTGGACGACGCATATTCCTTTGGTATCGCCCTGCTCAATGATCGTGACCCACCCCTGTCACACCCTAGTGTTCTCTCCCAACCCCCCCTGACTGCCTGTTTCCTGGCCCCTGCTGATGCCAACCCGGGTGAGATGGAGATCCCCCGCTCATGCATGGCCCTCGCATGAGAACTCAAGGTTGAGGCCATACATCTCTTCCTCGAGACCCGCACATGCCCACCTGGCCTTTCAGACACTGACTACACGTCCTTTGTCAGCTCTGCCTCGCGTTTCTTCCTGCTCACGGGTTGTTTGTTTCAAAAGGATCCACATGGTCGTCATCAGCTTTATCCCCCGGCACGTGAATGCTACCCCCTAATCAAGCAAGCCCACAATGACCTCAGCCACAAAGGGGTATTCACCATGCGAACCAGTCTGCTCATGTGTTTCTGGTGGCCTATGCTGGTGGACGACATCAAGTGGTACAATCACACATGCCATGAGTGCCAGATTCGCCAAACTGCCAAATTACACATTCCCCCTACCATCCCTGTTGTGGGCGGACTCTTCCATAAAGCCCATATCAATACCATGCTCATGCCCCTGGCTGGTGGCTACAAATTCATCGTGCAGGCTTGCTGCTCCCTCACCGCTTACCCAGAATGATGCATGCTGCGTTCTGAAAACGCCAACGCCCTCGCCAGCTTCATCTTCAAGGACATCCTGTGTCGCTGGGGTGCACTGGCCAAGATTGTCATGGATAACGGACCCGCGTTCGTCAAGGCCTTGGATACCCTCAGCTTCAGATATCACATCAACCATATACGGATCTCCCCCTATAATTCCCAAGCAAACGACATCATCGAGCATCATCACTATGACGTGTGCAAAGTGCTATCAAAAGTTGTGATGGGGATGAGCTGACTGGTACAAGCACACACACTCTGTCTTCTGGGAAGAGAGAGTTACCTTACACAAAGCAACCAGATTCTCCCCCTATTTCATGGCCCATGGCGTCAAGCCCTTGTTCCCCTTCGACCTCACTCAGGCCACATTTCTCGTACCCCTACCTGAGACAGACACAATCAACATGACTACCCTCATCACCTTCTGCACACGTCAGTTACAGAAGAGGCAATAAGACATCGAGTCCATTCGTGATAAAGTCTTGAAGGCCAGATTCCAGTCCATCAAACAATTTGAGCAAACATTCAAGAACCGCATCAAGAACTATGACTTCACGCCCGGAAGCCTAGTGCTCATGTGAAACACCCGGGTCAAGAAAGAGCTCAACAAGAAGATGAAACCCCATTATATGGGCCCCATGCTGGTCATCCAACAAACAAAGGGCGGATCCTACATGCTGGCTGAGCTGGATGGTTCCCTTTCCAAACTACGCTACACAGCCTTTCATCTACTTCCTTATCATGCGCAGTCATGCATAAGCATCCTGGTCACGTCCATCATGGGCCCCGATGATGAGACCCTAGAAAATATGGAGGGTGTAGAAGAAGAACCAGATGATGATGAATCAGATGGTGAAGACGAAGAATGATTCAAGATTCCACACGAGACACAAATGACACAGAAAACAAATCTACAAAATAAGAAAACACGAAAGAAACATAACACCCCTGTACCTGTAATCCGATGTGCCCGAACCCTAGAGACCACGATATCTGACCCGACCTTCAATTTTGAATGCAGAAGAGGCACCATGCATGTTGATGCAATCCCCAGAGCTGTAATCATGTATCATTTCTTTTCTCTGTTACTTACATTTGCCCAATCTTACTTTTTGCTTACTTTTCTTGATTCTTACTTAGACCCAGCTACGGGTGGACTATGGGCGGGACATGGGCAAAGTGTGCTTTTGTACAACAACGAGAAGACTACTATGACATACATGAAATAGAGGTACACTAAGAGAGCCTACTCGCTGTCCTCAGCAGGGGCCTCCTGAGCCTCACACATCAGAATGGCCATCTGCACGGTCACGAACTCCAGCTGGTCAAAGTATTTCTTCTGCAACTCTTGCATGTTGCGAACTTTGACGTTCAGGTCCATGGCCCAAGCCTTGATGGATTGCGCTTGGGCCTTGAGGAACGACCCCTGGGTGGCGAGGCGGCCGAGGTTGTGGAAGATGTTGTTGAGGGTGTTGTTGGTCACCATGGACTGACCATCAGCCTCGAGCAGATCTGCGCCCATGACCTCAGTGGCCATGCTGGAGATTGTGCCCAGGTGCACCCATGGGCGAGATGACCCGGGAGCCCTACTGGGTTCTATCATGCTATTAGTCGAAGACCCCGGCCACGTGAACGTGGTACTCACCAGACGTGGCCCGCTCAGGTTTGACCTGGTGGGCCTTGCCTTTCCCCTTTGCCCGGGTCTTGCTCTTGGAGACTGTGGTGCAGTCAGTACACCACTCACCCACAAAAAAAAAAAAAAAGTGACGACTTACCTCCCGAGGTCACGCTGACCTCACACTCCCTTTGGGCCTTGATGGACATCAAGCAGGCTACCCGCTTGCTCTGGCACCTTTGGCACACCCGGCCATCCTCACCCCAGCAGACCTCGTGGTCCCTCTCCTCACACACCTCACATCTGTCTGCCCCTCGACGAACATGGTCACCCACGACCCGCTTGGGCTGCCCTCTGGACTCCTTCCAGGTGGCCACCACGTCTACCCTCTCCCCTTCCACATTGTTGGCCTCGACCTCCTCACCCCTCTTGATGCCCTTGTCAAAGGCCTCTGCGAACGGCCTCTGGACGATGGTCATGAGCAGAGAGCTGAACCAACGCGAATGGACTCACCTTGCGTGCTGGGATCACGACAGCCAGTCGTGGATCCCTTCCTTTTCCCTTCTTCGACGGTGTGGCCGCTGGTGAAGTCACCATGGCCGACCCCTGCTCCTCACCTTCACCCGTCTCCTGCTCCTCCTCCAACAGCTCATTGGTGGCCATCCAGTTCACCATCTCCCTCTCTCTGGCCCCTTCTTCCTCCTGCATGTGCTCCCTTTCCTTCTCAGCCGCCTCCTGCTTGCTCACAGCAGCCTCTGCCACCCACCTTTTCCATGTGTCGTGGGCCTCGACGAAACTCTTGTTATCATTGGGTGCTCAGCGATCATCGTAAACAGGTTGTCAGACATCTTTTTATGAGGGATGAGTGTTGGGGAAAGTGGAATGGAGAGGAAGGGGAAGGAATGAAAGGAAAAACAGTGCAAGGCTTGTTTATAGTGCACCGTGTGGCCCTAGGCAAGGCCACGACCCTAGAACAAGCAGACCCTGAAAAGCTTCCAGATTAATTAAGGCTTTCTTCTGCTTCCGTGGACCCTTTACCATGGGTGGCCCGGATGGTCCTGGGCATTGTTCTCACGTGACTCACATCTTCCAAAAATTCGCTAAGTCCAACAATCTTGACATTCCCTGACGATTTCACCCAGACTCACCCAGACTCCCAGGTTCAACCCCTGTGGCTATCCACCCATTTCCACAAGTACTCGTCTAAGTCTACTTGATCCTTGATATAGTGCACGCTCACTGCACGTGTTTGCGTGGATTTGGGCACTGTCATAGTGCTATTCCTGCTCATCTTTCCACACTAGGCGACATCTTACATTGGTTCTGAGTCACTGATCCCTACTGCATCCTGGCTCTGCCCCTGTCACCACACAACTCCCTCATCCTCTCAGCCTCTGCCTGGCCCTCCAAGTTTGTATAGGCCACCTCAGCCATGGCAATTGCCTGGGCCACGTCGTACAGAATCTCTAAGTGATCCCCCTGCTCTTTGGTGTCCCGTAGAGCCCATAGTAGTCCCCCCTGGTTTATCCGTCAGTCAGCATTCCCGCCCGTTTGTGCGCAACACCAGGCTCACCACCCATGTCTCCCACTCAATATGCCATTCCATGGTGGACTCAACTGAGGCAGTTGGCAGGAGAGTGTGTCCCCCAAGCAAAGGTAGAGCAGTAGCACTTAGGCGTATCAGCTCACACAATGCCCGATCGAAGGCACTAGTGTGGTCTACCAGTGCGAAATTACTGTTCTGTCTCCCGCTGGCCGCATAAATTTGGACAAGATGAGACTGGTTGGGCATGTTTGGAGGTATGATTGTAGGGAAGATGGATGACATTTCGGGCACCAGATGCACGGTTCTTATCTCATGCAGCTTTGGCACCGGGTTCCTGAAGCACCTGTCACATGTTTTCGCCCAGGACATCTGGGCGAGTACCACCCAGCAAACTCATACCTCACAACCCACTTGTTCCCCCTGGTCCCTTGGCATCCTTTGACTCACATTGCACCCTTCACCCTGCTTCATCGGGCTTCAGCACAATTGGGCCTGAACATTCACAGAGACTACAGGAGCCCAACTAGACTAATTGCACTTGAGACTCATGTGCTCGTGGGTGTCACACAAAGTGCACTGCCTCCTCGTGCGGAATACAAGTTCTGGATTGAGCAATGCTGTCCCTTCCTCTGTTTCACCCCACATGAGCTGCATGCTGCCTTTCAGCTCCACCAGCTCGTCAGTGATCAATGACCTCCACTCCAGTCCACCTGCCCTCTCATGTGTCTCCCACTTGACCATCATCCCGGTGTACTTGACCTCTCCACACGCAATGAGCCTTGCGTCTCCCATCCTCATCTGGGGCTCCTTTCCCTGACCCTCAGCGCGTTGCGCGAACATGGACAAGACCTTCTATGTAGGCATTAGTATGGCCGAGCCTCGGGCGATATAACCTGTTTGGCCTACCGTGGCAACTTCCCAAGCATCAGCCCAAGCAGACACGCCCCTGGTGACCGTGTCCTCAGACACACCCTCTGCGAGCTTTACCAAGACTTTGGCTGCGAGATTGAACCTGAGTAGATCAGGGTCGCTGGATGGCTCAGTCATGACGTGACTTCCCATGTGCATGATGTGCGCCAGGACATAGTTTCAAGAAGACATGGTGTAGACTTTGGTGATCCGGTATTGTGACGAGAGTTAAGGATTTGGGCGCTACATGACCAGTTCCCCCCTTTTTATGCCTCCCCCTCGACCCCACTCTCATCCCGGCGTCCTTCGGCCGAAACTTGTGCAATCCCTAACAATGACCCCCTTTCACATGTCCGCACAGATTTTCACATGCCGGCCTCATGAGTTCACGTGGTCACACGGACTATTTCATGTGTCACGTCCCTCTATTCACATGACTGACTGGGGACAGTCAGTATCAGAGTCCCCCCCGGATGTAGGGAACCAGGATCCCCTACGCACACAGCACTACACCACAGGCTCCCTCGTCACACCCACGAGATCACCATTCGCCCACGTCCACACCCCAGCTTGCCCGGAGCTCTCCCTCTTGTCTCACAGGTTCCCGCACCTCCCCATTCCTTGTCTGCATTGCCCATATGCCCGCCTGGCCGGTAAGTAGTGTACCCTTTCTCTCTCTCTTTCCTTCTCTCTCTCTCTCTCTCTCTCTCTCTCATCTCTATCATACGTAGTATCTCGCTCAATACGACCCCAATGTCTGATCACATGCCCCTCAATGGGCTTAGTTAGGATTATGTAAACAACTGCTTGTTTGACAGTCTCGGGCATACCCAGACTATAAAGCCCTGTACATAGGCACGAAGTGCATCTATCTATCCATCTCACATTTTTAACCCACTTTTCAATTCTGTTATTGAACCCTACACCTGAACTTGATGTGGGACCTATTGCAGGGTCGGTCCAAGCGCAAGCTCATTCCATCTCAGCATGCTCAGTGAGACAATGCAATTGGGAACATGGGCAAAGAGAATCAGGTTCCTCCTCCATCAGACACGACCAAGAAGACAAAGAAGAAAAATGCTAAGCGCCCTATGACTGTGGAGGGTGATGACGGCACAACAAAGCCCAAGTGAGTTCCTCTTAGGACTTCCTCTTGAAACCATTGATTGATGATGGACTTAGGAAGAGAAAAGTATTGTCTACCACCTGAGCATTATCTGGTCGACCCCTACCCATCCTGCGTACTTATATTGGTGGCAGTTTGCACATTTATTGATTTATTGATAGGCAGTTTATGCTAATTTATTGCTGGTATTTATCTCATGTTGAGTGACTTGTATTTAGAGAGAATAAAATGTTCTTGTATTACCTCAGACTGTCTTTCATCTTGGAACATAACAAGGCAGATCACCTCATGCTCAGCAAAGCAAGCGATGTGTTATAGAGACTACTAATCTAGGAAATATTTGCTTAAGTACCACTGGTGGGTGAAGTGCAACTATAACTAGTACATGCACGTGTTTATAGTAACAAGTACCAGAGAAGGGTGGGTATCATAAACAGGAATGGGACACATTGCAACAGCGTGTGAGGGAGGTATGAGACACCAGACGAGGAGAAATTGCAATGGTAAGTGCCAACAGAATATGGCAGCAATTCATGGTGACAGAATGCAGGGAACAGGGACATGTTGCAACAGAAAGCCAGAGGATACTATTGCAACACATGGATCTGGGATCTGAGACAGCAGACAGAGGCGACAGTGACAATTGCAAATGTATGGTGATGGAATGTTGGGAACAGGGACACATTACAAGTGGAACAGGGATGTGGTTGCAATGGGAGCAGAATGGTAGTACTGCAAGGGGGAGCATAGTAGGGAGGTAGTATTGCGACACGAGACAGCTGACAGTGGGCAATTGCAACAAACATACAGTGACAACATGCTAGGAAAAGGGACACATTGCAACTGGAACAAAGACATATTGCAATGGGAAGCAGCCCACTGGGGGAGGGTATTGCAAGAACCAGCATAAGAGCCGGCATCTGAGATCCAAGACAGCCAACAGCAGGGAATTGCAATGGCACGTGCAACATAATGGTGGTGATTGCAAAATAAACAGTGACAAGTCTTGCATCGAAATTTGCAATGGGAGATGGGACAATGACAAATTGCAATGGATCAGTAGTACATAGCAAGAACAAGAAAATGCAACAGGTCGGCAGGGCATTGCAACAGGACAGCTTATAATGGTAACACAACAGCGAGAAATTGCAACAGTCACAGCACAGCAGGAAATTGCAAAGGACCTAGTGATAGATTGCAACAGAAAGTACACAATGGGACAGTGACGAATTGCAATGGGAAAGTGAGATATTGCAATGGAACGGTGACTGATTGCAACAGGAGATTACAATGGGATGGTGGGCAATTGCAATGGAAGGGCGGGAAATTGCAATGGAAGGGCAGGCAATTGCAATAGGACAGCGTGGTGGATCAGCGAAGTAGTGCAACATGACAGCGGTGAGGTCGGCTAAACTAGTCTAAGAAGATACCAAGACTAGGCCAGTAGAAGGGGGTAGGGCGTGAATAGTTCGACCCTTGAGGGAAGCTGTGAGCACAGAGGCAGAAAGACAGATCTCCTCCTTCTCGCAAGCGGAACAAGAAAGGTTCTCGGTGGTCAACCGAGAGGAAGCGAAGAATGAGGGAAAGGAAGGATAAGTAATGTGAGAAGGGACCTTCAGGTCGAGACCCGGGAGTGAAACAAAGCAGTTCGAGATAGGGCGAGTCGTGGTGGAGAGCACGAGTCTTCGAGCTATCGATGGGCAAGTGCAATAAGAGCTTAGCTCTCAGGCGTTCACGACCAGCGGGTAGGAGAAGGGTTCAAGGAATCAAATTCTGGGACTATTGCCCAACAACGAACAGTGAGATACACGAAATGTAGTCAAATAGAATGTAGGTTGAAAGATAGATAGTTAGATAGATTCCCTTTCGTGCTTTAGTACAGGGCTTTATAGTCTGGGCATCCCCGAGACTGTCCGACGTGTCGCGTGATTAAGTAATGCTACTGAGTCCGTTGGGTATTGTAGTGTAGTGCATCATAGTGGTCGAGAGAAGGAAAGGAAAGAGAAAGAGAGAAAAGTGGTATATCACTTACTGGCAGGGGTAGGGTACGAGTGATACGGAGGGTGCGAGAGTGAGCGAGTGGGCGAGGGTCCACGAGTGAGCTGGAGGCCAGTATGGGCTGTCGTGTAGAGATACACGTGTAGGGAACGCTGGTTCCCTACAGCGGGACATTGCAACTAGATGGGACGGATGCAACAGGACAAGCCTGGAAAAGTGCAACAGGACGTAGAAAAATGCAACCTATACACAATATTATTGCAACACAATACTCACTGCAAGAATTGCAATACCCATGGACAGTGCTTACCATGTTTTGTTGCAATGGACTAACGGTATGGCCTGAATAATCTTAAGTATTTCATGTCATCTCAAGTCCTTAATCGCCGGCAATGTTTCTTTCTGATTTCAATTTTGTTCTTAGTTGGGGTCCCGGTGTCGAAAACGTTGCTGATGCTCCATCCAGACATGCGGATTTCATCCCTCAAATGGGGGATGACACCCCCAAGTGCCAACAACGAACTGTTTTGACCTCTAAACACACTTGTTTAATTTTCCCTTCATCATCTACTAACAATTCTTTACCATCTTCAGTCTGAGCCTTAACTGCCCTTTCCATCGACAACTCGGCACTCTTAGAACATTTCAAGTCTATGTTTTGTGAAGACAATGAGTGGTGAGAGGCCCTGGTACAAGGCAACTCGGATTTCACTACCGAGTCCAGCCTCGTCTTTCATAAAAACCGTTTATTTGTTCCTAAACCATTATGCACTGACATTTGTCATTCTTGTCATGATCAGCCTTCCACAGGTTACCGAGGCTGAACCTGCACTCTTGAGTTAGTCTCTAGAGACTATTCGTGGCCAGGTGTAAACACCTATGTCTGCTGCTATGTTGAAGCTTGCGACACTTGTGCTCACATCAAGATGCCTCGACACAAGCCTTACAGCTTACTCAAACCCCTCAAAGTTCCCTTGCACCCATGGCGAGCAATCACAATGGACTTCATTGTGAAGCTTCCACTCTCCCATGGCTATGACTCCATTTGGGTCATTTGTGATCGTCTCACCCATGCCACACATTTCATTCCATGTTGTGAAATGATGACTGCACCGGAACTCACCTACATGTTCCTCAACCGTATTTTTCACATTCACAGCCTCCCAGACTCAATTGTTTCTGATCGAGGATCATTATTTCTTTCACACTTCTGGAAGGAACTCACCTCATTATTACAGATTCGTTCCAACACTTCAACAGCATATCACCCACAGACTGACGGTCTGATGGAACGCACCAATCAGGCACTTGAAACTTACCTTTGAGCATACTGTTCATATCAGCGGGATGATTGGGTTGATTATCTGCCACTTGCAGAGTTTGCTTTTAATAATCTCAAGAACACTTCTACGAAGCAAACCCTGTTTTATGCTAACTATGGTTTTCACCCTGTTTTTGAGCCACAGATCACTGAATGCATGTCAGTACCAGCCGCTGCCGACCTCACATCCTGTCTCAATCAAATCCATGCTGAGCTCCATGTAGAACTTGAGCATGTGCAAATGTTGCAAGCTACTTACTACAACAAAAGATGTTCCCCACCACTGGAACTCGAGACGGATCAACTCGTCTGGCTACTCCATCGCCATATCAAGACTACCCGTCCTTCTGACAAGCTCAATCACTGCTGTCTTGGCCCTTACCGAGTCATTCGCAAGATTGGCTCTTCATCTTACCATTTGGTGCTTCCTTCTTACCTTTCACGCCTTCACCCCGTTTTTCATATTTCACTTTTAGAACCTTACAAGGACCCTTCCGAGTTTCACCCCCATTCTGATCCAGAACCCTTTTCACTTGCCGAAGACCCAGTGTGTGCGACCAAGCTACCCAGATAGGGCTACAGGATCAGATGTGTGCGAGGGGTGTGATGTGCTTGTCCTGTAGGGGATGCACACTCTGAGAAGCGCTCAAGGTGAGCTCTAACCACAAGGGGTGTCCCTGGTGTGAGAAATGGGAAACAGATGGGCAAGGATGCGCACAGATGGGCAAGGATGCACACAGATGGGCAAGGAATGGGCGAAGAAATAGCAAGGAATGTCGTGACAGATGTTGCTGGGTCGTGATATAGGCTTTCCCACGCTAGGGGACACTGGCCTATGATGGGTGCGTCAGATACACTAACAATACTTAGAGAACACTGGGTGCGCAGCTGTCGCACAGAGAAGGAAACTAATGGGGAGATCAACAGCAGGTTGATTGGGTGATGAAGGATTCATACAGGACAAAAGATTCATACAGGACAAAGGCTAGCTACATCCTTATATAGTCTCAGAATCTCCCAAGACGTGACAGAACCATAATGGACACATACCAAATAAGGCTTGGGTGGACAGGACTGGTGGGCGCATGGGATAACCATGGGCCCAGGCAAGGATAGGATGGTGCAAGATGCTCCGGATATGCACCAGGTAGCATGGGAAAACCAGATGAGGTCTCGTGCAGTCATGCGCAGAATGCCTGGCCAATACACATAAGATCTAATGGCGACAATGCTAGTAGGGGTGAGATGCAAATGCGCAGCAAAGGATGATGCTGCCCATGGCTCGGGCGAGGGTAGGATAGCATAAGATGTATCGGGTGAGCACTGGATAGCATGGGAAAACTGGCCGAGGTCTCGTGCAGTCCTGCACATGATGTTATGCTGGTATATATAGCTGGAAACCTGTATGGATGACATCTGTGGCAGTAGGGAACTGGAGTTCCCTACACCAGCACTTTCCATTAACAAAATTCTTGATTCACGTCGCATTGGTCACCATTTTGAGTATTTCATTCATTTTCACTCACTTCCCGATTCCGAAAATGCATGGTTACCACTTTCCGACATTCCACATACTTATGACGAACTTATAGACCGTTACCATAGATGTCACACATGAGCTGTGCGCCCACACGCAACTGAACTAACTTGTTCTTTTGTCTTACCAGATAATGAGCACCCTTCGGCATCCAAGTCACCAACTCCACACATTGTTGTGGCGTCTGAGGTCTCTCCGCCTTCAAGTAGGCACCAAGATGGAATTGGTATGGAACCTGCTCCCTCTGCTCCCTCTATCCCTCCTGCATGCTCTCGCTCTGTGTCCCCACCTCATCATGCTCAAAATCTATGATCCAAGTATGTTGTACCACTGCAAACGACAACTTGCTCAGGCTGCGTGTTCCATCCGGCTGAATGCTTGGATCTCTAACTGTTATTCCTCTCTAAAAAGGGGGATAATGTGAGGGTCAAGGTGTTGGCCTTGACCCTCACACATATTCTTTCTTATTTTCTCTCTATTATCTCTAATGGACTCTTTTATCACGGACTCTTATATCCATTGCTCTCCTCATGTATCCCTCATGAAGTCACTACATTCTGATAGTATACTTACTTACCATTCTTACATAATCATGTTCAAATAACTCTGTTGATTGGGGCTTTGTACTGACTCTTTGTAGTAACAA
>MU121161.1:0-32861 GCA_014904835.1 Paxillus ammoniavirescens
TGACATCCTTTCTTAGGCTTCTTCCCAACAAGCGCTTACGCGATCTGTGTCCACGGCCTTTCTCGGGCGCGGAGGACACGGTGTCCAAGTTAGGCTCCAAGGGAACGAATGCAGCCAGGTTCGGGAGCCGTTCGCCTGTATAAGACAGCCGCGAAGTGAGCGTGCACGCAAGGTATTGCAGGGGGTGAGCGTCATCAAAACCTGTGGCAGACAGAGGAAGTCGGGCCCAAGGTTAACTCAAACCACGGAGGGGGAAGAGATTGGGCATTTACCCTCCTCGATTGCAACGGAGTAAACTGATGCAGTTCGCTTTCAGGAGCTTAGATAAATTAGAAAATGAATAGGATGATGCAGATAGGACATACGACAGTTAATAAAAGCCGTTTTTGAAGCGCAGATAGGAACGGAGAGATCGGGTGGGTGATACGAGGGGTAAGGGGGGACCAGTGGATGTTTGGGCGTTTTCTCCACAACGACGAGCGCGATTTCGATGACATAAAAGTTGCAGACACCACAATGAGGTCCGTAGAACAAGGTTAGACTATAATCGATGACGTTCGTAAGGATGTCGTGGACTTACAGAGGGAATGGACAGCGGGAGGCCGAGGGAGACCAAGCGCAGTCTACAGGGACCTAGGGAGCACTTCAAAAAGAAAAGAAAAAATGCAGAGACCAGGACAGACCTCGTAGGACAAGATCCAGGGTGGGTCCGGCACGTCGATAGGTGTTGGGTTGCAGTGCGGCAGCGTTCATGGTTAGAGGAAGCACCAAGTTCTTGGTCGTGTCATAACTCGCTCATTTCGGGGTTAATCTTCACAGCGTTTTTTGCAGACCATGGCGGACGATGATCTAATCGAGATTAGATAGTCACATCTCGGGGCTATGGCCGTCGTTGAGGCGATAGGATGGGATGAGGAAAGGGAAGAGGACGTGGACTGTGGCTGTGCGTCCGGACGCTGGTGGCACACCATTAGACCTCTCCCGATTCCCTATTCCATATTCGGACCGTTTTATCGTAACTGCCACTGACAATCATCTTCCCATCCCGAGACACATCTATGTCCTGCACCCAGTCAGTGTGACCACGCAACACCTCTACTGTTCCCGTCGTCCGGTTCCACACATGAACTGTGTCGTCCTTCGAGCCAGTCAGAAGCGTACACAGTTAACCCAATGTCCATGCCTCTCGAATACTTGCACCGGCACTGGTTCACTCGCGTTCTTCGAAGCCACCGACTGAGACGAGGATGACATAACGGCAGGTGGAGCGTTCGTCATCTTCGAACGAGACGAGGTCAGCATATCGACAGATGGAAGCGCAAGTGGGCGGGTGACGGTGGTGAGCGTTGAAAGCGGTAGGGACGTTGGACTGCGTTGCACGACAGTAAAGGGTAGTTGTAAACACCGTTGTTCTGGTGAGTTCGTTTCCTGTGCACCCCGTGCTTATCAGACGAATCCGTCGAACGCCTCGTGTCTGGTAGACGCCCGCACTGCTTCCTTCCCAACATTTGCGATGATGTCGTGCACCACTTTTCTATGTCCCCATTCGTGGTGCTCACGCGTTTTTCTCTACATTCATGATCATCTATCCCAGTTACACCAAACCTTTACATTTCACAATTTAAGTTGACGGTCCGATTGATATTCCAACATGACGAAGGGTGGACCTACAGATACTGTGGCGAGGGGTCAGTTTCTCGTCCCACTCCTTAGAATCGGTGATAACAAACTTGAGCTGTTATCTTTTTTTTTCCTTTCCTGCTGTTTTCTCACACGTTCTTTTTCCCTGGTGAAGCCTCTCCGACATCACCCAGTATGCTCGAATTACACCCCTCGCACGGACGGTTGCGCGCGAACGAACTCTAACGCGGACATGACCTCGCTCATTTGTTCAGATTCTATCGAGTGACAGGAACACCACTCCCTGGCAGGGGACTTCGCCAGTGAAGTCACAAATGTAATAAAAAGCCCCTCGTCCGCTCGTAGAGTATTCGCAATGGATATCACCGCAAGGCGTGCCAGAGGGGACCGCACTGGACTAAACAAAACGGTGCGAACAATGGTCGAGACGATGACTACACTCCGGATGTAATCCACAGGAGTTGCAATGAAGAATCATGAGAATTATGCCCTGCTGTACCTAGAGTTCGATCGTCTCCTTGGATCTAAATTTCCTACCGGATCGATCTGCAGAGCGGAAGCAGAACTGGTTGCCGTAGAGGTCAAATTCAATATAGGATCGATCCAGTACCGTAAATGGTTCTGGAGGACTTTGTTGTGCTTGAGCTGGTTCCCATTCGGAGGACGAAGGCGGCAACCTCGAGTGAAACGGTATTGCAAGAGCAAAAATGGAGTTTTGCTTGGGGACGACTGTATTGGTCAGACGTGAGAAAGGTCAAGAACCGCGACGAGGATACGAACGCTTCAGTTGGTCTTTTCGAGTGACGATTTTGAAGGCATTCTCGGTTTCGTGAATGACGATCCCTGATAGACCGACAAGGCATGGGTTTCGGCTTTGACGCACTGCAAAGAACGTTAGACAGCGAGTATTTGGCTGGTGTGGTAAACCAACTACCTGTCAGGAGTGAGCCATGGAGATCGGCCTTCACGAGTTTGACATGCATAGATGAGGAGCTTGGCATTTTGCCTTCGAGGGATGACGACAAGGAATCGGGCGCAGCTAGCCCCAGTAGCTCCAACATATATCCCATCCACAGTTGATGCAGGGGAACGAACAGATTGAATCTGTAGTAGAGCCCATCAGCTGGGCGCGAGAAACAAACCTGCGCAACAAACTTTGTAGCGTTCTTCTCGAGCTTCCACAGTCCCTTAGCTTCAGCAGCATTTCTTCCTAGCGCTTTGAGCTTCTTCACGTTCCCCTGGACATGTTTTCGAGCCTGTTTGGCTGCTCTTTCCTTCCTAGCCCTACTGTCTCGCATCGGATTTTCGAGGAGTACATGGCGGTCCTTGACTCGACTTGCGTATGTGCCAGCGGGGTCAGATGACAGTGTAAGAGCCTGTCGGATATATGTTGGCGTAAAGGGTGCTTCGGTGGTTAGCTTCAGACGCTGATCCTATGGGAAGTTAGCTTCTCGTTCTCTGTGAGTTGTCGGGGTGTAACCTGACCTTTCCAACAGTGATCGGCCTGTAAGGATCAACAACATCGAGTCTATGTTCGCCTGTCATTGAGCGTTATGCAAAACCTACACCCTTCGTACGTTAGAACTACACAGATATGTTGTCGAGTAGGCGATCGGTCATTGAGTGGGCCCGGGTGAGAATTTGTTTACCAAAGGTTTCAGATCCAAACAACCACTTATATTGAACCAATATTTGACCAAATGACAGGAGATCCAGAGTACCGAACGAGCAAGAAAAAGCACCAATAAAGACGGGCGGTATGTTAATAAAAGTCGGGGAAAATGGCATGTCACTGATTACTGATAACCAGAATCCACCTAATACAACTTCTACTCCAAGCCGTTATCAAACGGTGAAGCTTTGAAGTTTGAATCACAGCGTCTGAGCACGACGATGTGCATGGAATTGATGCTATGCAATGTACAATCCGTCAGTATACCTTGGGCTTGCGAAGAATACCAACGTGCTCACATTGCATTCACAAGCGCACAGATACACCACAGGAATGCACCCGACCATCACACTGACCCCAACAAACCACCTAGGCTATCGGTCGGTGAAGAGACCGGGAAGGTCCTTCATATCCAAAAAGTTCACCCCCGCCTCCTCCAGCTCAGCTTCGATTTCGGCCTCGATCACATGAGACTTGGTAACCCTACCACCGTTCCATAGCTCATTGCGATCGAGGGTAGCATGAGCGTCTCTGATCATGATAACCTCGTTCCCTCTATCGAGGGCGGCGCTACAAGTAGCGCGAACACAGTAATCGCTCTGCATGCCGACGACAATGACCTCAGCGTGTGCTGGAACCAAATTTCCCAACTGAGTTCCGGCGAACGCGTTGCTTTTCTTTTTGTCGATCACGAGTTCGTGCGGAAGGGGAGGGAAGTAGAGCTGCCAACCAGGGGTATTTGGCTCGTCTGGATCGCCAGGTTCACCGCTATTGCGAATATGTATGATTCGGGGTGGGTGCTTTTCTGAACGCGCTTTGGTGAGAATTTGCCCAATATTCTGACGGATGGTGTGAGCAGAAGGTACTCCACCCTTCTCGGGGTCTCTCAGTAGGTTTACTTGCACGTCTATGAGAAGGAGCGAACGACAGGTGAGGAATGGTGGATGCTGGCTTAGAAGCGGCCGGGACATGATGGATCAAAAAATATAAGAAAACCACAAGAAAATCAACCCTTGCGAATATATATATACTGCCAGTGGGGAAGAAGAAGAAAGAGACAGACAGACAGACAGGGATCCCACAATGAACGTTCACATTAACCTGTTGGTCCAAGTTTGGGTTTGTTTGTACTTACACATTATAATTAATTGATCGCGTGACGTCACAGGATAACCCACATTGTGCTCCGATGCTTGCAAGTCAGTCGTTTTCCCTTTAAGTCACTCAGGTTGCTCTACTCGACAAACTCCTCCACCTGCTTGAAATTCTGAATCACTTGTCAGAAAAGATGTAGAACCAGGAGCGCTGAGCATTTTCTCCCTCTTTTCCCTTTGCCCTAACAGAACGTCTGCCAGTCGCAGTCACCTGTGGAGTTAATCAACACGTCACAGCCTTCAACAAAGTACGAGCAGCAATACTCGCTCATCGGATCTGGCAGCCTCGAGGTTACTCCAGGTCACCAGACTAACTCTAGGTCCGATTGCAAACGATAAGCTAATCATGACGTCTCCTGGCCTCACGTCTACAACCAATTTTTTTCCCATGTTGGCGCCGTGCATTTTCTAATCCGAACTTGGTCATTTTTGCAGGTAAGTAATAATTGATTGATTTTGCATATGTCCATCTGCACTTTTTACGAAGGGTTGCCAGTTTCCATGGCCCGTAAGATATTCGCGGCGGGCCGTGTGCAAATACTGGGCAAATTAAATCACCGAGGCCACCGAGAAGATCGGTCCGATAATGCCACGGAACTTCAATGCTCAGTTCCTTGGGGCTGATGATGAGGACGAGGCACTGCAAACTGCGCTCACTTACATACAGACTGCTGTCGCTCGAGGGCCAACGGAAGAATGGCACCCATCTCCACGTCATCAACCCTGTACCTCGCTGTCTGATTGTGGCGTCGCATGGTTGACACGTGTGGCAAGTGTGTCAAAGACACGAGTGATCGCAGTTCTTCGCAGTTGTAGTCTTGCAAGCTTCTGGAGTCACTCAGCGCTCGGCGTTGTACGGGCCTGGGGGCGTGCTCTCATTCGCTCTTGCATAACCTACTTCCAACAAGTACTGTATATCATACTACCAATTCATAAAACTGCATCGTCACAATCACTTGCCAGTGACTTCCCCCAACTCCATACAATCCACCATGCATTAAGCGCCTCCAAACGTATCAGCAAACTCCTCGCTGTCCATCTCTTTAACCACATCTAGCCCTCCAACGAACTCTCCATTCACAATGAACTGTGGGTAAGTTGGCCAATCGTTGAGCGTCTTCAACCCTGTCGTAATAAATTGCGACTCCTAAAAAAACTAAAACGACGGAGTAACACATCTAACTCACCCTGTCGAACATCGTCGTCTTGAAGGATATCAAAGTGAGTAAACTTTACATTCCTATCGTGCAAGAGGTCGACGGCCTGCCTCGAAAAGCCGCACCGAGGGTTCTGTGGGTTCCCTTTCATGAACAGTACGACATGGCTTTGCTTCATGATACCAAGCATCCGCTCCTCGAGCCCTTCGTTGGACTCGTTCTTTTCAGCACTGCCATTAGAAGACCCCACGAGAGATGCCCCCTTTCTGAGATGTGTATCCACCGATGTGACCACAGCCCGTGCGTCCGCACCACTGATCCGGCCGAGCTGTGTGTGTCCCTTGAGTAGAGAGCAGTCAAGTGAGCGGCTGCTTCGATCTGCGGAGCGAGGCGTGGCCTACCCGGAGAAGGATGATTAATGGAACTGCCTCGACACCGAATGATTCGACGATATCTGCGTTCTCCTCCACCTCTGCTTCCACCTGCGTCCACAGACGGGCCAGACATCAGAACCAATATTAATGTGGGCTCGTAAACAACTTACTTGCAGGACTAGAAGTTCAGGGTACTTCCCGGCGAGTTCAACAACGACTTTGTTCATCTCTATGCAAGGGTTGACCCATGAGGCCCAGAAGTTGATCAGGGAAACTCGCTGTAGGTCAGCAGACAATAGTTCTCGGAAGTGCTCGGGAGAGGTGACATTGTGGAGGTTGGAGACGGACATAGTATTAGAAGTGATCAATGAGGAATGAGGAATGAGAGTAAACGTCCTCTGGTTGGGCAATATAGGGCAGCGAGATGGGCTACGCAGGTGGGCTTCGGCGTAAGTACGAGGAATAGTGACTGTAATGGGAGTCAGGTAGTTGAAAAACGAGCGACTTGTATATCAGATTAATGCAATGATTAGATTGTTTACATAAGCGATGGCGTTATCGACACGAATCCGACCGCTTATAGTACTTGCACATGGATCCGACCCCCTCTTGTCGGTGGTCAAAGGAAAGGAAACAGATGTGTAAACCTGCAATTAATTTTTCTCCAACCATTCACCGACACGCTCGACAAGGTCTGCCTTTTTGCCAGATGTCGACAAACCTTTGCTCTTGAGCAACTCCTGAAGAGGAGTAACATCAGTAACCCGGATACAGTATATGTGAGATCTGACTGTGGACGAACCTTCAGCTGATCGACCCGAAGCTAACATGCCGTGTCTCAGAATCGTGCCAAACGTAAAACGAGCTGTTTGACTCACTTTCCCCAGTGTCCCTGAATCATATTTACTTCGAAGATCTGCTTCGTCAACAGAGATGTCCTACAAAAGCATCGTTAGAGCTCTCTTCAACTTTAGCCGACGAACCACTAACAGCCTTTCTCTTCGATCCTGTTGTAACGATGACGCTGTTGATGTTTTCGTCATTCATGAGCGCCTTCTTCCACTCTTTCAACAGAGGTCCTGCCCGCTGTGCAAAAATGACTTCCCTCCCGAAGACGCGCAAAGTTGACTGGCATACCTTATGGATCATATCATACTTTGGCCTTGTCAGATCATCGAAGGACTCGGCGTCGAATTCTTCACGGAACGCACTGGCCTGCAGCTGGGCATTATGATACGCAAGTGCTTGGGGGCACATGGTAAACAGAACGTGGGGCTAAAAGAAACCTTCATACTAACCAGGGTTCGGATAAGAGTCTGGTGGATATGCCCCATTCTTGACGCATAGCCTGTCTACCCAAGCTCTCGCAGCGGTTTTAACCTCCTCCGAAGCTACATTCAACCATGCAATGTCAGCTAAATCAATGGCGAGTATGGACTATGATACCTCTTAGAGCTTCGTCAATTGGAGCCGCTCTGATGTCATCAGCGAATGGGAGAAAGACGAGATGGAATCCGGCAGGTTCGCTCCATCCTCCCTCTACAGTTTCTGCCTGAGACCGTGACATTAGTAGTCAAGATAAGAAAGGTGGACATCACTACCTGTGGTACCATGGCGCAGAAAACTGGGGTGGCATTGCGCCGGGTTAGGGCCAGGGCCAGGCCAATCTTGTTTTTCTCCAGCATTTTCTGAAGCAGCGCGCTGAATGTGCGTTTACTCCCCGAATATTTCTATGGCAACTAGCAGTGAGTTAAAACGCCATCTGTGATATCACAATGCTGACCAGCTCGTCTGGGTGGATGAAGAGAGAGTGCTTGATATTATCTTCGAAAGCAAGCTCTTTCTTATTCTTGAAGCCGAGAAGTTTCAGACCTAGACGAAGGGGCAAGATATACATATGGTCGTCTCGTTTGGGAAACGTTAGAGAACCTACCTGGTTCCAGATCGAAAGTGCGGAACGACCGGATCTCCTCAGCAGTGTAAAATGGCTGTGTGAGATGCTTCAACGGTGTGTCACACAACCCAAGCCGCCGAACACCTTACTTTATGGCCGGCCTTCACTGTCCTCGACGCTGCCATGCTCATCTCGTCATCATCTTCACCGGCATCCGCTGGCGCTGCGCCTAGCTTCCCGCCGAGGACTATTTTGTTGCGATCTACTTCCACCTGTCTATCCTGTGATGATTTGGTCGGTGAGAGCACCCCAAACTATTATTAAACAGGGAAAGACCTCGTCAAGATATACCGTCCGGCTATTCGCAACTTCCATTCTGTCACCGAGGTCGACAAAGTACTTATATGAGCCTTTCTTTTGTTCGGTGATCAGTCCGTATCTGATAGTAGATGAGCCACTTTTGCCTACTCCGAGGAATCACCAAAACTTGCCCTTTGACTCCGATAACGAACCCTTTTCCAAGTTCAAAAGGTATACTGAAGATGGCACGCTTTGGAACCTCATGGAATCGCATTTGGGAGAGAAGGTCGTCAATCCTCGTGATAGAAATTGACGCTGGAAGCATGGCCGGGTCCTCATCGTCTTCATCGGCAAGCGCGTTGGACGGCATGACAGACTACAGCAATTTAATCTTAGCCATATGTTCTCCATAAGACCAAAAGAGCGTTTCTGAACTAACCGAGTAAAATTTGGTCGGGTCGAAGGGCTTCTCTGGGGTTGAAATAAAGAAGGGCTCGACTTGAGTACCAGCTTGGGTGAGATCCTGTTGGGGAGTCAGATGCAGAATTCTGTTTACAATCGTCAAGCCAACGACGTACGATGAGAGTTGTCCTAGATGAGGTTAGTAGTTGCTTGCTATTGGGATGCGGATTGTCGTCGTCAGTAATCAAGAACACGCGTTTTGAAGCTGTCTTCGGTGCCCTGGAAACCAGTGGTATGAGCACCATAGTCACAAAACGAGGAAGTCACACAACCCGTCGCGTATAACCCAGTTACAGCTCGTAAATACATCGCCCATAGGCATCTTTGTCCCTTGGACCGGAGGGAAGGTACTCCGCAGTAAATCCGGGTCCTCTCTGGCCTCTGCAACAAGAATGAGTCAGAAGTTGCTCAAATTTGAGTGAGACTCCACAAACCATCAAGTAGGCGTATGAGTTCCTGTATGATCGGTGCACTGACTGGTGCAATAGGCTGATACACGAAACAATTTTTCTTAATCTCAGAGGCGTACCCTTTCACCTCGTTGGGTCGTGTCTTGATCGATCTCGTTCAATACCTCGCCACGTTGTGCTATGAATGAAATCTTACTGTGTTGAAGAGTAATATTCCAACGGAATCGTTTGGGCCAACGATTACCTTCTTTTTCTGGATTTGCATTGCGGCGTCGAGCGCCGTGAGGAGATGAGACGTCTTTACGTCTTCGTAAACAGGGTCTTCTCTGAGCTCGTGCATGGATTCTGAGCAATCTATGCAAAATAGTATGACATCTCGTTTTCCTTCAAAGAACTGCAAAAAATAGGGGTGTTCTATGTGTGGGCACAATGTGAAGAAAAGCAAACGTACCGAAGCGTCTTGCAACTCGTCCTCTTCTTCCTCGTCAATAACATTCCAGTCATCAAATGGTGGCATGACGAAGGTTTTAGTAAGTGGTGGGCGAGATACAAGGGCAGCGAGACTGGTGAGAGTCAAGAACGAGTCACAAGTTGCGGACGCGTCAGGACGCGTATCATGTCACCAGGTCACGGGACTTTTCCGCAGCCGCTTCAAGTTGATAAGTAGGCCTCTCGAGTCTCCTTCCTGACACGAAGCCAGTAATCTCGCAGGTTAACAAACTTCCACTGAGCAGACTACAAAGGCGCTGAGTTCCTTTCCCTTTATCTCGCCCGATCCCTCCTTTACATGTCTTCCTCACGACTACGCCAACTACGTCAAATTTCACCGTCAGATTGGGCTGACGCCACACCTCCTGAGACAAAAATTCATTCCGATGAGGATGTTAATTATTGGAAGGATACGACAGGGTATAATGACTATCAGCTATTTTTGCGCAGACTAAACGAGTCGGTCGTGGGACACACCGTGCCACGGGAATTTGGGGACTGTAGTCAGGTAGGGGTGGCTACGCACTACTTTCAGTGCTATTTGGTCGTTGAACTCGATTGCAGGCTATAACCAATCTATTATCTCTCCTAGATACTTTAGATGCGTGGATTGATGAAACTCCGCCTCAGAAGCTCGGAATGGCGACCCCGCGCTTCGGGAACCCCGCCTTCAGAGAGTATTGGGGTGACCGTCTCGGCAAGGCGAGTGGCAAAGACCGCAGACAACCCTCCATGAGCATACATTGCTCACCAAGAAAGTTCAGGAATCCCACAGCCTTCTGGACCAGCTCTTGGGTCCCGACCTGTCATCGGCAATCCCTTTCGTAAAGCCGTATTTCATGACATCGTTTGGGTCATTCCAAAGGCTCGACTACGGCACTGGCCACGAGACCTCATTCGCCCTCTTTCTGTGCTGTCTTTCCCTGGTGAGATTTTTGGATCCGAGCCCAGAGGAAGAACGCGCTATCGTCTTCCGAGTGTTCGTCCGTTACATCAGGCTCTGCTGGAGGCTCCAGGATACCTACAAGCTGGAACCGGCAGGAAGCCACGGCGTATGGGGTCTCGACGACTACAGCTTTCTTCCATACATATTTGGCAGTGGCCAACTGCGAGGCATGGTCCATCGTCTGCTCAGACGCATTCTTTTGTGGTGACTCACTTCGCGCTAGATCAAACAGCAGTCCCAGTGTCCGACGTGCTCAACGTCACACTCGCTAGGGATGAGCACCCAATGGACCGTTTTGACAACCTGTATTTCATGTCGATCGCAAGAATAAAACAAGTCAAATACGGTCCCTTTTTTGAGCACTCCTCTCAGCTACACTCGATAGCTACACAGGTACAGAATTGGGGCAAGGTGAACAAAGGTCTGTTTGAGATGTATCAGGTAAACTATTTTTCACCTGCCGCCTGATTTGCCCCCAATAATTACTGTTGACCTAGGTCGAAGTCTTAGGCAAGAGGGTGGTGGTCCAACATGTGCCTTTGGGGGGTCTTGTGGAGTGGGGCCGTTAGATTGACATCAAGTTCGCCGTCTGTGCAGCGTACCCGCAGACTTATTAGCATTCACACATCAGGACCTTTGTTAGACCTTTGTTCCGCACTCGACCAAATTACCAAGGGTTGATAAGGATTTAAAAGGATTTATATCGTAAAACAAACCAACTGAGCTGACAACCAGATGAGTCCCGATCAAGTCCCTTGAATTTATGCCGACTATCTTGCCCATTGCAGAAGGCGTGCGACATAGAGAAGTTTCCCCCGATTTGAGAGGACGGTTGCTATTTTGTTTTTCCTGGCTGTTGGAAATTGCGACATATTACGGACAAGGCAACAGTGTGGCACTATGCACTATTCAGCTTGACAGGATTACGGCGTTTAAGGAACACCTCGCCCATTGTTTTCGTGTGCACTGCTTCTTTCTTTCCGGCCAAATCAATACTCGGTCCTGGAGACTGCTCAGACCATAGATGTAAGTCCATATTTCGGCGAATGTTCATACTACGACAAACAGCAGAAGGCAACACTCATCAAGTATATTTGAGCCTCAACGGGCAGCGTGCCAATGTTGGAACGTTCATTGAAATATGAATGTGGTTATAAGGTTACGCTAGACAGAGACTTCCTCAGGAACCCCCTAGCAGGGTTGTTGGCAGACATACGCTTGAGAGCCGATTGAAGTATAGAAAATTCCAACAGATGCTGATCGCACGGTCAAGTGACCTCTTCCCGCGAAAATATTCACTCGAGGCTCGGCTTCCCGATCGTTTTCGAAGAGATGGAGAGTTCTGATAGGTTCTGATGCGGTTGTGTTGATACATATATATCATGCGTATCCATAGGGTTGATCGGGAAGGACCGGGTGAAACTTTGTCAAGACTAGGCAGCAAGGACCTGGCGATTTCACATGTATCCTATTCAGGATATTTGGAGGAGAAATCCGGGACTGAGTACTGGGGTACTGACTCATCTTGTCACGAGGGCAAGTCTGCAAGTTGTCACTGTCACAGGGATCTGAGAAATCTTCCCTGTTCCTCCGCCAATGAAGCTATGAGGATTGTAAAGATGATGACAAGGGACTAGCACAAACGCCAACCTACCGGGATGGACCTCAAATGAACCTCGTTGTTTTTCCATTGGAAGAGGCCCTACTGGCCCTTCAGCGCTCAGCGCTCCAACTGCGGGGCTCGTGGCAAGCGGACTAAAGTTGTTAGTTTTGGGAAAGCCGCAATAACAACAGGAGCGTGATCCGTGTTGCGCTCAGTTGATCGAACACAGGTGCCTCTTAAAGGGCGACGCGATGTATACGTGGGACGAGGACACAGGTTCCTCGATATGAAATGGATACACACCTTCAAGGCTTCCTCATCCGTACGTAGTGGATTTCCGTGACTCGCGAAGTTCGGAAATCAGGATTCTAAGCCGCGTTTGGTGCGAAGAACACAGCTACAACTAGGGCAACCTGCCATCGAAATCGAGTATGGATCGTGCTTCGAACCGGAACATGCGGTCAGAAGCTGCACAAAACTGTCACACTGACACCGGGGATGAAATGTAGTCATACAAGGCATTGAGCGCAAGATGTCATCATCCATTACAAGGCTATCCAGTGGCACTCCGCGTTTTCGAGGGGCGGAAAACCTAGAACCCGAGCGCTATAGTTAGAGGCGTGTGAGGGCTTAACAAGAAGGGAAGTTACGGTGACCATCTTGAGAGACTTCGCCATGGCAGTGATCCTCGAGGTGAGCGCCGTCGTTCCCCTTGTCAGCAGCGATGAAATGCGGTGTGGGATCTTATATGTATAACTTCGGGTATGCTCCATTTGCAAGGACTTTCCAGAATATCGCAAGACCACCGCATTATGCCAGTGGCCCCAGTCGCAAGAGCAGTATGTCCAATAGCTCCACCAAATGACCGATGAGAATGAAATGGTTACGTAACTGGCCATCATCGATTCTGAGCACAAAATTTCATCTTTGAAGCCAAACCAGTGACTCAAAAAATAATCTGCCAATAGCCTTACTACGCAACAGCAAATCGCAAATCTCTCTGCAGTCGTCATTCCCAGCGACTTCAGAGACCCCCAGTGCCACCATTACTGATCAAGCAAGAAACAGTGATCTCCGCTTGCTGACCCTCGAGTGGGTATATTTCATCCATTCCATGCATTGCCTGGCCACTTTTCCTGACCCTTGGTTTGCCAATTTCTTCCAGGTGGTCGTCCGTTCGCGGTGAGTCTTAAAGCCTTCCCTGCCCCCGCTGTCTCTCATACCCAACCAAAGGTGAACCTCCTTGACAGGACTCACTTTCAAACGTCTGGCGTTATCCTCAATCCCTTCCGATCTTCCTGTCTTATTTTCTTTTCGAACCCTTCTCTTGCGCCCTCCAGCCTTTCCTCGCTTAGGAGCGAGGATATATCTTTACTGAAGCAAATCCAAATATTGCCGTCCTAGCCCGCCCGGCCCCTCCGCGACCGCGGCGGTTCTGGTTCGGTAATTTGAGGTTTCCTACTCAAGCGATACTCCGTAAAATACCTTCCAGGATTGCCAAAACTGCAATTTCTTCGCATAGACACGATAGATCCTCTAGATTTACTGATTTCCAACGATACCTCAATGTCTCAAGTCGATATTCTTCCTCCCATTACTCCTATCGATTTCCACGCCTCTTCCCCCTTTGCAAGTCCTCCAGGCTACCGTGAAACTCCAGGTTGGTGCGATTCACGCTGGCAGGGTCTGGACGACTCTCCTTTGATCCATCCCAAATCTGATCCATCGCCGGTGGATGAACAAGAGGATGGGAAGATATTCGCTTCGCTTCCACCACTCCTCCGAGGACACCCTGAAATACATCTCAGGAACGGTATCATGGACGCATCACGGAAGGCCGTCGAGAAAACAATTAACGCTGAAAGAGCCTTCTTTGTTGCTGATCTCAGCGAGGTCTACCGCCAACACCAAAGGTGGCTGAAGTGTCTTCCGGAGATCGAACCCCACTACGGTCTGTACTCTACTCTTTCGATTTGCTCTGTTACTCACAACGCTTGATAGCCATCAAATGCAACCCAGACCCATACGTGTTGAGGCTTCTTGCTTCCCTCGGAGCTGGGTTCGACTGTGCTTCGAACGGCGAAATCTCTCAAGTTCTCAATATCGGAGGCATAGATCCTAGCCGAATCTTGTATGCCAATCCGTGCAAGGCGACTTCTTTTATTCGCAACGCTGCCAAGATGGGCGTCGACAAGATGACGTTCGATAACGCCGATGAATTATACAAAATTGCCCGCGCACACCCAGGAGCCAAGCTTATTGTGCGCATTCTCGCGGATGACTCCAAAAGTATCTGTCGCTTCGGCGTCAAGTTTGGTGCCCCCTTGGAGGTGGTACCTGGCCTTTTGATGAAGGCGAGGGAATTGCACCTTGATGTTATCGGTGTCAGTTTCCACGTTGGAAGCGGATGTTACGATCCAACTATATACGAGGATGCCATTAAACGCGCTCGGGAGGCCTTTGATATGGGATTACAGGCCGGGTATACGTTCTCCCTGCTTGATGTCGGAGGGGGTTTTGAGGATGCACGTCTCGAGGCTGCTGCATCTGTCCTCAAATGTGCTATCAATCAATACTTCCCCGATCGGTCAGGGATCAGACTTATCGCGGAGCCCGGCCGCTATTATGTTTCTCGGGCCTTCAGCCTCGCTACCAACATCATTGCACGCAGGGCATCGATGACCGAGAATTCTCTGGAGGCCGTTTCTACTTCTGGCTCGGGTTCGGATGCTCCGAGTGTCATGTGTGAGTCACTCCTTTCTTTCTCAATTAGCATTTGAAAATCTAAACATGGACACGTGTTTACAAACATAGACTACATCAACGATGGAGTGTACGGTGCATTCAACTGCATCCTATTTGATCACCAAGTCGTGGAACCCTACGTTCTCTCCATGAATAGGTCTTTCCACCTTTCCGGTTCGGAGCCTGTGTCTCTTAGCAGCGTCTGGGGGCCGACGTGTGATTCCATGGACTGCGTTTGTAAGGCAGTCATGCTGCCTAGTGAATTACAAGTAGGCGACTGGCTTGGCTTTAACGACATGGGTGCGTACACCATCTGTGCGGCGAGCCAGTTCAATGGGTTCGAGTTGAGTGATGTGCTCTACACTACGAGCAAAGGTGGAGAGGAAGCGCGGGAGGCACTGCGCAGGTTCGCAGCTGAAGGGCACGGACACGGTGTTGGTAGCTAAAGGGACACGCACGCATCTTTGATTTTGTGGGTGTAAACATATGATATGTTGCTGAGGAGACGATTACGACAATCATTGGACATTATGACATTCGACGAGAAAAAGCAGCCAACTTAGGAATGTGCAGGTGGACTATAGGTTCACGGTTGGAGTTCCTTTCGATGGAGTAGACATTTCGAACAAAGTTCGGTGCCGAGGTGGAATGCCAGAGTCAGGTGGAGTGGGTGATTTTCCCATCGCGGTTGACAGGTGTCGAGTACTTATTGGGGATGTTGTTTTAGTGACCTGCGCAACTGAGCTGCAGGCCTGGGTGTGGTCAGGGTGGATCCGGAGTTTGTTATCGTTTTGAGCAATCGAGGTTCGCAATGATGATCGACACTATGCTTCTGAGGCACGCATGAGCTCATCGAGGCTACTCTCCAGAAACGGTTATATTGCGCCTCCCACTTCAAGTTGTTGCCAAGAGTTAAAGCTGTTCCTCCACTTGGCCTGTGACGAACTGTTTGTTGTAACATAACTACATACCCAAACATGGCCTGCATGGCCCGTGCCGCCGAAGTGTTTGATCATCATCACCCTCCGAGGGGGAAAACACTGAGGCTATCAGAAATAATGCATGTGGCACATTGCTGCCCTGTTTCACGTACCGTCATCTCGGCTGAACATCATATGCGTCGACATGCCACTGGCAGTGCCATCGTTTGGCACTATGTCGACAGCATCCCGATCGGTGGCTGGTATATTAGCGTCTGATGCGATGGGCTTCGACATTGACTATAGCCTAGAGCTGACTAGTCGTGCGCCGAAAGGCTCCAGAGAGGCCGTGCGTTAATTTTCGACTTGGACCACTCCCATATATGTTTGGGTTTTCCGCAGTGGCTCCACGAAATGAAACCCAATAGATGAATAATAATTCTGCCGAAGCGGGGGTGGTGACAAGTCTGACAAACCTTGTTGTGTTATGACGGGGATTTAACGATGCGGCGGCGCAAGTATGTATATGGCAGTTCTGTCACCGCCCCGCGAATGATTTTAGGAATAATAAAGAGTCACCGTGACCCCCATAAAACTGCGCATGCGGCGGTAGGGGGCGGCGAGGAAATGCCGAGAAATGGCGCGTTATAGTAGTAGGAGGGGTGTCAGGAGTGTGGCAAACGTCAAAGGAGGTTGCCAGGGAGAGTATGGAAGGGTGACAAGAATTCTCGAGTATTTCAGGGGAGAGAAGATAAAATAAGGCCCGCGAAGTTGCGGTCGGAAAGAATCAGCTTTACCGAATTCGGTCCCTGATCGTGAATCTTGCCGGTGCCGAGGGAACGCAATATTGTCGGGGACGTTGTTCCTCGCAATTTCTTTCCGTTTCGGGGCTCATGACGACCGGTGAACGTGTGGAACAAGTCCATATTTGGATGGTATGTAATGTTATCTTGAGAGGTTTTATTACATGTCAACGGATACTGCACCTGGATTACAAAACTGCCTCGTCGACGTGGCTCGAGTACAAATCACTTGCATCATTTTACATTTCTAATTTTGCCGTGTGTGCGCAGACACGGAGTCTTCATTTCCCAATTCCTGTCAACCGCCATCTAAACTATCAAAATTATTTTATTCCCCGTCTACCCTTTCTTCCGAGATACTTATAGCCACCCCAGATATCCACTTCTCCTCCCCTGTGCCTCCTCCGACTCTTCTACCATGACATCCAGCCTCTTCCAGGTGAGTCTTTCTGTCCCTTCACTCGCCGCATGTTCTCCGCCCTCATCACCAAGCGCTTGTTCTCACTTACACAGGATCCAGTGACCTCCTCTCCCTCCACTTCTTCCAATGGTCCACGTTTCCGTCCCTATGCAAGCCCAAACCACCAAGTGACAAAGGGCCGTTATATTACAAGCAATGATCCAAGAGGTTACATGTGAGCCGCACCCCGTTCCTTGGTTCTCTCCCTGGCTCATTGATACATGCCGCTCAGCCCTGTCTATGAGTACCCTCTAAACGGCCAGTGGATTATGATGGACATAGATGATGGTTATATTCTTTGGACCGGGATCTGGAAAGGTGTGCATCCCTATTGTGCGATGTCACCAGCGTGTTGCTGATTGCTGCCCTCGTCATCAGCTCTTGGCAATTCCAAAGGTTGGCCCTCAGTGTCGAGATTACCGTGAATCATTGGAAATTTAGCTCTTTTGTTGACAGCCGACATCGTCAAAATGATCGATTCCCAACCTGACCTGGCTCCGGTCATCCGTCGGGTGCGGGGTGGCTATCTCAAAATCCAAGGAACCTGGATGCCTTACGAGGTGAGCGCTTGGCAAAAGCAAAATGATCCTGAGCTTTCATGCTAAAACCGATCAAAGGTTGCGCTTCGCCTTTCAAGGCGGTGAGTTCGTTGCGATTAATTTTTCGATCAGCCTCCTAAATCCAACTGCACCAGAGTGGCATGGCCGATTCGTGACGATTTAGTCCCGTTGTTCGGGTAAGTTACGCCCAGTCACTCGTGTTCTTTTTCGTTTATCTTACCCGTGTTAGCCCCACGTTCCCCAGCACATGTCTATCGCCAGATCAACCAGGGTATGGACAAGTCGTGTCCAATGCGTCAGGCCGTAGACGAGCACGTCGGACCACCCAGACCGCAGTCCCAGGGTCCAGTGGTTCACATTCTCAGGCTCCATGGTCGAGTACCATTCCCGTCATGCCTGGACCCAGCCCTCATGCGAGCTCTTCGACACCGTATCATCATTCCCATCAAACCCAAACTATATCCGAGCCTCCTCGCACGTATAATGAAGGATACTCTTACCCCTCACATTGTCAGATGCCCCAACATGCCGACGGACAACGTGTCAGCCCCACTGTGCAACGAGGATACATCACATCGTCCTCAGCGAATCTGCCACTCGTTCGTGAGCGGTCGGTCAAATCACGATACTCGCCGTATCCTAGTTCAGCGGCAGTACCTCCACGAAAAGCTTCGATCTCGTCCGACTCAATGTCCCTCGATGTCCCTTCTGTCTCACTTCACGACCATGCCGCAGATCTCAGTCGACCAAGCAGTAGGCTGCCTGGTGATCAAATTAAGTTGCCTCCCATTCAACCTCTATCACACCCCCGACACACCAACAATCCTGCCTATGCGTTACCACCAATATCCGCTATGGAAGACCTGCGCGGAATCTCGTCACAGGATTCTGCTGCTGTGTTGCAGCGATTGAAGATGGACGACGACAGAGGTTCCGACGATGGTCATTGGGCCAGGCAACGATCGGTTTCGACACCGGCACTTAGGTACCGTACCTATCACTAGTGGAAAACAGTCCCCTCTGACCATACCATGTGACACAGGTCTGCACATTCCTACCCAACGCCTAATTCCTGGTCGGGTCCCATCACTCATTCGGGGTCTTTCACTGATCGGCCATTTCGTGGGAGGGGTCAATTCGAACCTGCTTCACCAGAGTTCAGCCCTACATTACGTTCATCTCACGGGGGCAGTTCTGCTGACGGCGTGTCCCCCGTTTCTCCGGCAACACCAAGGTCGACTGAGCTTCCAACGCTTAAGGCCCGAGCCATCGACTTGGGTGCGAGGGAGCATAGTCGGGGTCTAGATGCACCGATATTTGCTACCACTCAAAGGCCATCGCCGCCTGATCACCACGGATACCCTGGGCTGAACCGGAAGAATGGAAACACTTTACCCACTGGAACAGATACCCGTCTTTCAGCCTGCCGTCACTCCTGTGATAGTGACGACAGTGAGTCTGAATATTCTAAGCGGCCCATCCGACCGTGGTAGCTGGTGACCACCTGAGCTCTCGCTACCATTGTTTCGTTTCTATCCATTCACCGTTTTTGTTTTCTCTTTGCCTTTTCTGATCTGGAGCTGTCTCAACAATACATATCCCCTGTGCCGCATCGGTTCCATAATATTTGGGCTTTTTCGTCTTTGTAATGCATGTGATCCATCGTCAAAAGCTGCTGCTATCATCCGTTTTTTTGTGTTTGAGTGTATTATACTGGTTAGATACGTATGTATCTTTGGGCACTTTGTAACCCAGCGTTTCGGATATAGATCCCTTTTGCATTCGTACCCGCATGCATTCACCACTTTGTTTAAGAACGCGTGGAGCTGAGATCCTCTGGTTTATTGGCGAGATGTCACTCGGTCCGGCGGTTACAAGTTACCCCGGGACCTGTACACGTGCAGGGAAAGGAATGCGAGGCACAGGAAAGTCAAAGGCGGGGAAGGGCGGGACAGCTCGTGCACAATCGAAGCGTTCGGGATCAAAGAAGGGCTGTTGCTCCCAAGCAAGTAGCTACGAGCCAAGGGAGAAGGATGGCCCCTGAGAATGGGAGGTGTACTGCGTGGAGAATGTTGCGGCGCAACGTGACGGATGACATATTGCTTATAGATCCACATGTGCCATCTGTGGGATATCTGTGCGTCCAACGAGATAAATGACGCTCAAATCTCGGGCATAAATGCTTACATGTCATCCTCCGTGGTTCTCGTCGCCGCAAGGTCATGATGTTGGGTACACCACAAGTGGGGGTTCTTTGATGTGATGAGAAAATGAAGCTTGGGTACCGCTCGTTTCCAGGATCCAAAAGCCAGAAAGACAAGGGGGACACAAGGACAGCGGAGACCGTGGCGGCCGAACCCGAAAAATAGGAGTCGCATTTGGAGCCCATCATATTCACAGGGATTATAAGAAGAATCAAGGGGCGAAGAGAGGAAACCTTAACTATAGTGACATGAACGATGACTGACAACTGGTCCGTCAGCTGTTCGAAAATGACGATTCGAACGGAAAATATGGGTGGTGGGGTCACTCACCTTGAAACGAATCGGATGCCACATCTCACACGATTTCTCGATCCAGGCACAGTGTGTAAGAGGACGTGAAACACATTGGTTAAGGGAGCGAACGAAGCCCCTTTTGGGAAGGTCAAGTCAACAGCCATGGAGGGCTGTTTCTTAGTCAGTTCCCTTTTGTAATAGGACTGATGTATTGATTCGACGACTCGAACCTCGGGGGCGTTTTTGCCCCTGTGGTGCATGACTGCGGCGCTTGGTGGCAGATCACGGTGGCGTATCACGATTTCGGTGAGCATTGTAACCGCGAGGCGTCCTCGACAACTTCACCAGAAACAGTAATACAAACTAGCCTGGAATGCGGTCATGACCGAGAAACATGTGTCTTCGAGGGTCAAGATGACTCATCTCATTGAATTGCTGGAACGTTTTAAGTTGTCGCCACCCTGCGGAGATCCTTGATCCGGGATGAAAATACAGCAACCTAGTGAACGTTACCTAGAAGACGCCCTCATGCTGGACACGGTCAGCGTGATCTCGGAGTGCACATGGGGTTCGAGGCTTCTGCGTTGCTCCACACGCCTCCGGGACCCTGTCTAGGGTTCTGGCCTTGGTATTAATCCTCGACCACGAAAGCTATGATTCAGGCTAGTCACAGATTTAGGGACATTCCGCAATGCAGACAGGGTTAGGTGCAACGTAGTCGAGAACGTAGCCAAGCTAGCTACTTTGGTATGATCATACCGAAAACCCGAAGACCAATTATGACACTGCCACAACATATCCAATTCGGGATGCTGAGCAGTTTGAGCGCTGCACTCTCCCGTTCAAACGTTCAAGCGCGGAGCTGTCTATATCCGAGTCGCACTCCTAAGTACCAACATTGCTTCGTCAAGCACACGGAGGAAGGAGCGTTTACCTGGCATAACTGCTCAGGAGATACCCTTACAATTACTTGGACCTTTAACTTCAAGCTCTGCTTCCGACCCCGACGATCGCCGCTTCTTGCAAGCCTTCTCTATGAAGTTTAGGTACTTCATTCTGAGTCGTCCACCGCCTCCAGAGCACTAATTCAGAGCTCAGTTCAGCGCTCAAGTTCAATGCTGTGGCGGACTGGTGGGACGAGTACATTGCGTGCGTCAACTTGCCAAGTTGGGATTTTGGGTTCAGACCTAGCTCAACTGGATTTTTCTAGATATGATATGCTCAAACGACATATCTATCAGCTAGAGAAGGAACAACACCGTCTGGCTCGCTCGAGCTACACCGACTTGGAAGCCAACGAACGCACAGCACTCGTCGAGCGACCTGACGCGTCAGTGGTGGATTCCACTTTCATACCTCTACTCAATCAAGAGCTGAAGAAGATTGTATCGTTCTACGAGGAGAAAGAGAAGGAGCTTCTTGAAGAGCTTGCAGAACTGGAGGAGCTAGTTACTGAGCAAGATGAGGTGGGCCTTGCGGCCGAAGAACATTACATGAATGACGATGGAGATGAGGATGACGACGATGACGACGACGATGAGCAACTTGGAGACCATGTGCATTTCGAGGATGGCCAGGTCCCCAAGCGGCGGCGCAGAAAGTCAAGCTCCGCGGGTTATGGTCCTCGGAGTGGATCAGGTTTGCTTCTACATTATTCTTCGTTTGACCCACTTACATACCACGTCTTTGGAAAGGGACGAGGGGCGATGCATCTCGGAATCGTTGGAGCATTTCGTCCAGTGAGGAACCCGTGGTCGAAAACCAAGCCTCAGAATCACGCTCCAGACGCCACACTGCGAGTACTAGCAAGTCCCCGATAAGGCGGGCGCGCGATCTCGCCAACAAACTCATAGGCATGAAGGACAGCGTTACTTCGCTCGGAAACGAAACCGTTTGGACTGCCAAGACCAATTACGCTTGGGATATTCGGCTCCTATTCAAGCGCAGGATAACCAACCTTTACGTTTCCTTCTCCTCGTTGAAGTCGTATGTCGAAGTCAATTACTCTGGTTTCCGGAAGATTTTGAAGAAGTACGTGAGCAAGTGCTTCTTTTCTCGTTTACTCACTAGAACCGCCATCAGGTATGACAAGCTCACTTACAATGAGGTCAGTATTTATTGCCTTGGCACGGTTGCTGTCTCCTGACGTCGGACAGCTCAAAGATCGCTATATGCATGAGATAATTGAAAACGCGCTTCCATTCCTTCAAAGCTCTAAAGACAACCTAAACGCTGCGATCTCTCAGCTTGTTTCGTTGTACGCTAAATGTGTCACTGGCGACGACCTCTCTGCTGCCCTTCAACAGCTCAAAATTCATCAGCGAGAGTACATAGCATGGGAGCGTAACACCGTATGGCGTCAAATGTTAGCGCAAGAGCGCCGAGGGGCTGTGGACAGTACTGACACGGGTGGAGTTATCCTCATGCGGGAAGAGGAGAATGGGATTGTCGATATACCGACCCCTCTTGGAGGTTTCAAGTTAACGCGGAAGAAAATAGCTCTCATTATCGCTGTCATGGTTTTGCTCGCGCTGATGAACATGCAAGTGGTGGAAGGTACCGAAGCGAATAAATGTTTCGCTATTCTTGTATTCAGCACGATTATGTGGGCATCGGAGGTAAGCCTGCTTTGGTTAACGTCGTTTGGCGCTGGAAACGACGTTGTTCAGGCAATTCCACTCTTCGTGACGTCAACCCTCGTCCCCTTGCTTTTAGTTGTCTTTAGGGTCATTCAAACTCCCGATGGCGAGCCCATGTCTACTTCTGACGCGACGAAGTAAGTTCCGTGTCCTCGTGCATCCCAGCACAAGCTAATGTGCAGGGACCAGATTTGTATTCTCTGTCATGTTTTCGCCTACGATCATGCTTCTCATCGGGGGCTTAACAATATCTTCGGCTTTGAGCAAGACCAATATTGATCGCATGTTGATCACTCGAATTTTGAGTCTGGCTGGTTCAAAGCCACGGACGGTTCTGTTATCGTTCATGGGTGTATCATGCTTCGCTAGCATGTGGATCAGGTTTGTGACCTCGCTTTGTTTGTTTCCGCATTACTGGGTGCTGAGCAGATTACTAGTAACGTTGCGGCGCCAACTCTCTGCTTCACTTTGATTCGAGTATGTCATGATATTGCACCTAAGGTTCCAATTGTCTGATTCAACGCTGCCCAGCCTATTCTGCGAACATTACCACCGAGGGCATCTTTCGGACCTTGTTTGATTGTAAGTCTGCAATTTCACCACGGATGTGGTCGATGCTCAGGAGGTTTTAGCTTGCAATTGCGCTTGCTGCCAATATTGGAGGCCAAAGTTCCCCCATCTCTTCACCACAGAACCTCATTGCGCTCGGAGCCATGGACCCCCAACTAGACTGGGCTAGTTGGTTTGCAGTGTCTTTGCCGGTCTCCATCATATCCATTCTCCTTATTTGGCTGCTTCTCCTGGTCAGCTACCGTCCAGCTCGTTCACCAGATGGGGAAGGCGAGATCGAAATTAGGGCAATACGCCCAACCAGGGAGTCATTCACACTGAAGCAATATTGGGTTACCTTTGTCTGCTTGACGACCATCGCGCTCTGGTGCATCGAGCGTCAGATTGAGAGTTTCATTGGGGATATGGGTATCATCGCCATTATACCTATTGTCGCATTCTTTGCCACCGGGGTGCTCAAGAAGGTAAGTAGATTCAGTGTCTCAGTATTATTTATACCGACGTTTGTTCCGTTTGTCCCAGGACGATTTTGAGCAATTTGCGTGGACAATCGTGTTCCTGGCAATGGGGGGAGTAGCCCTTGGTCAAGGTGTGACGTCCAGCGGCCTCATGGGCACAATGGACGGCGCGATTCACCGGATTCTGGATGGAAGATCCCTGTATACCATCGTGCTTGTTCTGTCACCAGTTGTCCTGGTGAGCCTTTTTCCTTCCCAGAGTGGTCTATGACTGATTGAGTCCTCCAGGTCATCTCCACCTTCATCAGTCACACGATTGCCAGCGTGCTTCTTGTGCCCATCGCAAAAGAAGTCGGACAGAGCCTACCTGGAAACCGCGCTAACCTTCTGATTTTCATCACCGGCCTGATCTGCTCTACTGGCATGGGCATGCCGGTGTCCGGGTTCCCCAACCAGCTTGCGTGAGTTGTATCGGAATTGATGCATCAATCGAGGTTTGGATTACTGAACTTTGAGCAGGGCCACGCAAGAAGATGATCTTGGCCAACTATACCTCACAAATATAGATTTTCTCAAGAACGGCGTTCCGTCCAGTGTGATTGCTACCCTTGTGAGTGTCTACAGATCTGTGTATTCCGTTATATCTCAACACCTGGTGCCAAGGTTGTGGCCACCGTGGGATTTGTCTTGATGACAGCTATAGGGTGAGTCCCCATTCTGTGGTTCGCGGCAACCTCGCTGAATAATGGGTAGACTTTAATTCTTGGATTTGTCTGGTGTATGAAGTGCATAGTACTTTCGCTCTCCCGGAGCTCGCTGTCTTTTCGCCAATAAGGCTCTAATATCTAGATTCATATCAAAAGCTTAGCCGAGTGAGATCACATCGAACAAATCCCTCAATCATACATACTTTCCTGGATGGCATCGCGTGGATAAAGTTTAGTTGATACGTTGAGGATCCTTCCGCGGACGGGGTTGTGGAGAACGGGCATCTCTTAGTAAGTCCATCTGACGCGGGAATGCTTGGCAAAGGGTTGGCTCAGGGGATGCTGTTGACACCGAGAATTCGCATCATGGTTCTCGCGCTGCTTGCGCAGCCTCCTCACCATCGGTTTATGTCCGCCACGATTGTCAGACTTCGATTGTTGCGTGGACAGACTGAATGAAACTCCCCGAGGACCCGAGAGGCTTCGAAGTTCACATAGTGGCCCTGACAAGTGAGGTGGAGGCTGACACAGAGGTTATGGAATAGGTACGCGAATTATTTGCGATCCTGGCGGTTGTCAACTCTTTCCCAAGTCGGACCGGAACCATGTTTTCTGTTTTTCATAAGGTGCGTGCCGATGGGCCGACCGTCTCCAAGACTATGAAGAGCTAAATAACGAGTAACCATCATGCTTTCTCAAGGTGGGGCATGGCTTACGCCCAATGCTACGGTGTTATCTTCAAGAAGGTCAAAGTGCGGTGATCGCTCATGCTGGTGTTGTTCGATTGTGCGAAATTGGAAAGTGCTGAGCGCTGAACACTGATTTTTTTTTTCCCCTGGTGCACAATTCCACCTAACTTACATATATTTACAGATATAACCTTACGGTGCATCCATATCGAAGGGCTCTATAGACGCGGTGCCGTGTACTACATAGGGTCAAACGAGCGTTTACGAAAACTGGTTGCCATTCCCAGCCCCTTCATTGGCTCCTCTCGTGTTTGCTAACGTTCAGCGATGGGGTTAGATGAGCATGTTTGGCAGTGAGTGACGTTTCGACAAACCAATCCACTCGTCGGCTACCGTGATTGGTTAGAACGAATGTTACCCTGGTGCACCCAGTATATGGCGGAGAGCCCACTGGCACACCGAAGTGGATATACTTGTTTTTGCGCTACCCGAATGTCCCCCGATCGCGCTTCGGACCCGGCGCGTCTCACCTCTGGCCACGACTCGGAGTTAGTGTTCTACTTAGAGCTGGGGCGCTTTCGTGTCTAGGCAGGCCCTCTTTTTGAGTTTATGCTGGCTCTTCGCGGTAAGTTGTCTCTCTCTGCCCAAGGCCGCATGACTGCTATCATGATAATGTTTATTGGTTGAGCTTGCAATGTTTGAAATGTTAGCCCAAGGTAAGCATCACCTCACCCGAGCAAGGCAATTAGAGGTGACCATGATCAACAGGGCGCTTCACGTTGACAAGAAAAGACACATACGACATCGCACTGGGCCGACGCCGACGATGGACTTGCTTAATCGAGTTATCGCGGTGGAAAACGGACTTAAATATTGTTGCTTGCGAGAACTACGGTGGGGGCACAGAAGTCCTATTGCAGTGCAGCCCTACTGTGGTTTAACGGAAGGTGTCTTCACAAAGGTCCTCCCCCGATTCAGCTGGTCTGCTTCCCAACCTTTTGTCCAAAGTTAATGGCCGGCAACAACATTTTTTTTGCTCTCCACATGCGACATAGCGCCAATGAGGAACCAGCCTGAGTTCGTTCAACATCAAGATGTCCCTGTACCGCGACCCAAAACTCCCAACGATGCCACTTTCAAAAGGATTGACAGGGAAGCGAATCAGGCGTGGTGATGGTATTTCCGCGCGCCTTTTCATCTTCAGATACTCGGAAAAGAACCTTAACCATTAGTACATGGATCAACAATACAGACCAGAGTTGCAAACAAAGATGAAGGTCGCAAATAAGGTCGTAGATACATACAGGCCCCTTTCCCCTAAGGCTCAGAATACTTCTGTAAACTTACTCTCCACAGGTGCGGGCCCTGGTGCACCTGAAGTCACTTCTTCCCCCATAGCTTCATTTAAGTTAGGATCATGTTCCGACGGCGCGGTGTAAGAGTTGTCACTCGCGTAGGAATGGTCGTATGCATCATTGCTGGGTCGAGGATGGGGAGGCCGTCCCTCGGGTGCTTTCTCCAACTGACGTTGGCTAAGCCTCCCAGAGGCGTTCTCTCCTCTCACACTGTGATCGTTGTCGTGGCCGCTATGGAACGAGGCCGTTTTCTTGTCTAGCTGAGTCAAACGAACCCGTAAAATAATGCTCAATAACGAGGTCGTGGAAAGAGCAGCCAAGGCCATATCGAATACTCACCGCGTATCCGTTACTCTCATTCTGCATCCCCGCTTTCTTCGCAGGGTTTGAATACGAAGGAGGTTCTTCGTCTGCATCAACAACGGCGTCTTGATAAATATCTCCGTCATCATCCTCTTCTTCCTCTTCTACGCTAGATCCCTCGTTCTCTTCCTCTTCCTCTTCCTCCTCCTCACTGACATACCCTGCCGAACGCACGGCCGCTTGCACCGGCCCCCCACGATCCATCTGCTCGCTCGCTACGAGATACCTCGCGCAGAGCATCCTGATGTCATTCCACCATTCCATCATATCCTCCCTGCTCCTCGCCCTGAAGCTCCACGCGTGCTGACCGCTTCCAATAAGCTTGAACCCACCTCCCTTCGTCGTCCCTGTCCCATCTTTCCTTCCTTCTATGTGAAACTTGTGAGATTTCGCTGTGGCAGAGGAAGGTGGACCTAATGTGCACGCAGGAAGGAATAGCGAAAAGACTGGAAGATGGCCCCCGATGTGTTCCGGATCCGAAGAAGCATACTCGTGCAGAAACCCGGCAGGTGTGAGGACGTAGTATGCCTCGCGGTACGTCCGCGTGAATCGTTTCTTGCGCTCGAGATGCCCCATGTGTACAGCGATAACGCTCGGATCCTCTTTGGAAGGGTAGATGATGGTCTCCGGGTTCCTCAGTGGTGTCTCTGGGTCAAGCAGGTGATCTGAGCGCGCGGAAAACGATATCCACTCTCTATCTGGCGCAAGCGATGACATGGCGTCGCCCAGGACACGCCAGGTGTCCTGAACTGAAGAAGACATGCGCGATTGCCACTCGTCGTAGGTCTGCCAAGCGGATTGGATGGCGCGGACGATGCCCTCTTCGAAGTGGGCGGAATTTTGCTGCATGATGATTATGGATTTCTGGAGAGCGTTCTCTTCGTGTACCTGCTTCTGTAATTGACGTGCTACACCCACGTTGGCGACGTAACTGCGGACGGACGAGTAAAATACATGGACGTGAACGGACACAGCAAGGACGTACGGATCTGATTTGGCGGTCACGTTCATTGGAGTATTCTTAAATATACTGATGGTCGTGGAGAGTTCTCCAATCATTTTCGCCGAAAGTTCTCGCTCTTTGGCGACGTTCGTAGCCAATTTGCCTGTGTCATTTTGTACGTTCTAGAGTGGTGCTCAGAATCGGCAGGCAGGGCACACTGCGTATTAGATACTCGCCTTGATGTGGGCTTTGATCTCGGTTCTCAGCTTCTGAAGATGTTGGACGATCGAACTATCGATGGTTCGCCCGAGGTTGGCGTGTTGATCGGCAATAACTCTGGTTTTATCGCGTATGTTATAGTAAACGTCCTATGCAGCACCTTAGCAAAAGCTGCATGGGGGAATCATTTCCTACATACCTGTAACCCCCCCTCGCCCAAAAACTGGTTTCCGGCCCTAAACGGAACCTGTATGACTGCCCCCAACTTGGTATATTCCCTAGCAATATTATTCTGAATGTCCGCAATGCCCTCAAAGTATGCGATGAGTTGCTTGACGATTGCTTTCCAGGCCACGAAGCGTTCAATGAGGATATCAGACGGCCTGAGGTCTTGTGGAGCGACGTTCTTCTTGATGAGGGATTGAGAGCGGGAGATAGTGCTGCCGTGTTTAGATGCCCGGGAAATGGACGTTGCGCGGGACACAGACGCTGCTTCGTTGTAGTTCATCGTGTTGGAGTGCGACGGGGTAAGGAAGAAGATGTCAGGTGGAGAACGCTCAGGCTTTTATCACTCCTCAACTTGTTGCACGGCCGACGTCATACTACAGCGTGATGAAAGGTTGCACCGCGTCACAGATCACGGGACCCGCAGTGACATCTCACGAAGTCACAAGGCGCGTGACAACTTGTCTTCGTTTCTTCCTGTCCGTGCTGTGTTTTTCTGTCAAACGGTATACGTGGTCAAACTAGTCCAACATGAACGCTGGAATACAGAACATGATGCTCTCCCTCGGGGCCATGCAGGGTGTGTGCTGCTTATGGCTTCTCACTTTATGGCGATGTGCTGATACCGAATGCTGTTTTTGCCAGTCGCCCGCAGAATCCCGTTCGATGACCCGGAGGTTCTCAACTATGTTCGACTCGGATACATCGCTGCTCAGGTTATTATTCTCGGGACTTACTTTTTTGTGTCCTACAAGGTGCTCTCCATCGTTCTTGGTCCTGTGCCTGTTGGAACTAACCAGAACACGTCATCAGATCAAGCAACAGAACGACCAGACAGTGCTCAAATACGGTACGTCAGCCTCCTGTCGGTGGGCAAAAGACATTTGTTGACGTATACTTTTTGCTACAGTTGACACACCCAGCCCACTGGTCAGTCCCCCTCGTTTCTCTGACTGATTCCCTGACTGACGCAGCGCAGTCGCCCGACTCCGGAGGACTTGTTACCACCACGGTGAGGGATTACGACCTTTCCGAGACCTCCAAACTTGTGCGTTCCACCTGCTAGTTCAGATTCCGTGACATTATCGTCAACTGACACCCTGCAGCTCCGCGGCGCATACTTTGGTATCGCCATGATGGCCTTCTTCCACATCTACTTGAAATACACCCAGCCCCTCTTCATACAGGCCCTTATGGGCCTCAAGAATCTCTACGACGCAAAACCTGTCGCCATTCACATACTCGGGAAGAAGGCTGAAGGAGACCTGAAAAGACCGTTCAAGGCTGCATCCATGTTTGGACGTGCGTTCACGTTTCTTATCTCGCTGTGATATATGCTAATTGGATGGCATAAAGCGGCTGCTGGACCCCAAACAGACGCAGCTTCCATCGCAGAAGCGGAAAAGAAGGTTGGGGCCAAGAAGGAAGATTAACGGGTTTTTGTATCCTTACTTAGTCATCTTGGTTTTGCGGATAGATAGGTCTCACCCCGATCATCGTTCACTCGTCCGAGTCCCAGAGTTTCTTCGTACGCAAATGCGATACCCAGATATCGTTTGATTGTCGATAACATGAATGCTCGGTAATGGAGATAATAATCGTGGCATGCGCTGCCGCAACAATACGACGATGAAGAGGATGAGCAATAGCAGTTTGTCCGTCATACTAATAGCCATCCTCCGTCTAGACTCTAATGCAAATTGTAACCAACGAGACTTCTCCGGCCTAGTATCTCTCCAATCTGTTTCAGTGCTCAGTCAGTATTGCAGACGACCAGAAGCAGACCAGTAGCCAAAACAATATGATGCGATGAGTCTCACCTTGAAAATTCCGTACGCCTCCACTGCATAAACCCCCACCTTCACCCATTCGCCGTTAACGAGGATACCTCTCCAGTAAGCCGGGCTTTTTGCACGACCCCAAAGCGTCGAATACGCGTCAGTCACGGTAGCCAAAGAACTTGGGGGCTGGAGTCGCTCGGCGATGTAAATCTGCTTGACAAGCTCACGAGCGACCTGTGCATTGTAAATCACGGGTTGACGGTATGCTGTGCAGAATCGGAGACAAGTTAGAAGAGGATCGGGAAACCGCAAACATGGTGACAAGAGAGGGAGCCGCAAGACAAACACAAAATAAAGACGTACACCCAAGCAGAGTCCCAGCCCTCTCGCCCAAGGGCCCAAGTGCCTTTTTAGCATTCTCCCACAGCTTCTCCGCATTCTTCTGTGCGACGCCGAGAGCATCTTGAGCTTTCTTTTGCGCGTTTTCGGAAGAGGTGCTCGCGAATCGGCGGGCTGTGAACGACACAGGGGGGCGGGGACGTGCGGCAGCCTGGCGGAAGAAGGCAGTGGGAAGCGTGGGCCTCATGTTGTTTTTCTTCTTTTCCTACGAGTTTATGTGTGATGAAACACGATGATTCCGGTAAGGAGTGGAATGAGCAAGTACAGCGGAGCGTCCAGCAGGAGAAGGAGGGAATAAAGAGGGTGAGAAATTTCCATGCGTCCGGCTACGTCCGATTTAGTACACTCGGCGCAAGCAGGCTCCTGTCTACTGTTCTTGAAAGCGACGCAACGGTTGTGTTCAACGTTTACCGATGAGTCTCCCTCGTGTTCTCGCACTTGGAACTTCTGGAGGCTATTTAACTTCTTAACCATGCACTCAAGAAGAATCCAATCTCGGTCACCAGTCATAGCCAGAGTTTTCTTTTTTTCGTGGAACGTTATAGCCAGAGATTCTGCCGTGGTTGATTAAAGATGATTCGGGTGTCCGACTTCACACACTATGAAGGGGAGTGACATTATGAACATGAGACGTACGTGAGTTATACACTCTGAGGACGGTACGTCGACGCTTATAAGAAGCTCCGCACGACGTTTAAAGAAGGGAGACACGAGAAAGGGAAACAAGAACAACGACAATAGAAACGAGATAGAAATTGCGATTCTTCCACAGGGAAGCTTTTCTCCTTACAGAATCGACACCGTCAACCCCAAATCTTGCGCGATGATGACTGCCGCCTTCTCCCCGATCAACAAGGCAGTGGAGTATGTGTTCTGCAAATCTGTCGTGAGTACTTCCAGGGTGAGGACAGTGGATGCCAACGTACTGTTCCAACATTGGTTGGACAAATAGACATGTCTGACAGGGTAAAGTCAGAGGAGCCAGGTCAGATAGTTAACCACACTTGCACCTACCTGCGACCTTCAAGCCTGTGACACCGTAGACGTTGAAACGGGAATCTACCACACCGCCTTCCTCGCGAGCTTTCATGGCGCAAGTTCCAAGCTACAATCATCCCTGACTTCAGTTTCATCTGGAATCCGGCCGGAGGGGAGTTCTTACCGAGTGCCACGTACTTTGCACTACACAGCCAAGTGCAATATGTCAGCGACGGGCAGAATCTGTGATGATATGGATTGCTTACCGACGCTGCGAACGAAGTCCTCAATCGCCTTGTCGTCCTCGGCAGAATACACGATATCTGGCGCAGAAATGGGAACAGGTCCATCTGTTTCTTTGCAGGCAGCCGCGCTGTCCGCTGCAAACTGAGGGTGACCGAAAGCGGCCTCTCCTCTGTAAGAAGGCATACGCCTGGCGAGTTCACGCGACCGCTTATATAGCATATTCAGAGGTGGGACGTCAGCAGGGCTACCGTCAATTTGATCGGCGGGCCTCTTGAAATATTGATGGCAGACGACGGACGCACTTTGAAAAAAGGCCGGGATCGAAGTCTAAAGGAGCGTTGGGGTCATCGCCAGACCCGATGTGCACCGTTCCAATCGACTCGGGGTACAACTTGACGCACAGTGTCAGGTGATGTATCCACAGAGTGAACGTTTTTATCTCACTGTATAGTAGCACATGCCAAAGAATTTACGACCAGGCTCGATGGAGTGGTCTCCCGTGAACCTGAGCAAGTAGATAATCCAAAGCTCGTTCGATCCAGGGACGTCTTACCCAGCTATCAGTGAGACGATGGCCAAGGGCTTGTCAGAATTGTGTTTGAAGAACGTTTCCCATCTGTGCTGGAACATGGGACCGATGGATTCTAATTCTGCGGCCGTCGGGCGCATTTTGGCCATAGCATCAAGCCCGCTGCGACAGGATTAAGAATGCAAGATAAGTGGGTAGAACGCACAGACATACTTCTGAGCAATTTTCCCTTTGCCGCTACGCTCCCACTCTTTCAGCCATGCTGACGAAAGTGTCGAAATCATCATGAACCCGAAACCGGAGGACAGGATTGAAAGCATTACCTGCGTGTTCTTCCACGTTACCGCTCCAAAGGTCATCCATCGTCGTCGTCTCATCGGAAGCATAGAAAAGTGGGAATACGCCGTTATGGTCTGCAAAACGATGTGAATCTGCTATCAACGACATGGCTTCCACCGGCGCACCCTGATAGTTTTCTCCGACCCCTGGCAGGTCTACGACGACCTCCACCTCGTTCTTCTTCAGTATAGGCGAGGCCCCGATTCCAGACCTTTCCAAGATCGCTGGCGAACCGAAAGCTCCGCCGGAAACGACTACCAATTTCGATGCTCTCACCGTGACAAGCTCGGTGCTCGCCCCTGGGCATGAAATTGCATCGTTCGTATATTCGAT
>MU121162.1:2643-32521 GCA_014904835.1 Paxillus ammoniavirescens
GTAGGGTTCATTTTATATCAAGTAGGAGACGATGGCAAGCGCTATCCCAATCGATTCGGTTCGATTTCCCTCACTGAAGTCGAGCAACGCTATTCTCAAGCAAAGCTCGAGCTCTACGGTCTGTATCGCGCACTTCGGGCTACTCGCCTTCACACCTTTGGGTTAACCGACTTCACCGTCGAGGTGGACACCAAATACATTCAAGGGATGATCAACAACCCTGACCAACAGCCCAACGCTACTATCAACTGTTGGATTGCAGGGATCCTATTGTTCACATTCACCCTGCGTCACATACCTGCAGACAAGCACGCTGGCCCTGACGGTCTCTCCCGCCGTCCCCCTGCATCAGACGATCCACCACTTGAGGATGACCACGAAGAGTGGCTGGACGACGCTTACGGCTTCGGCCTCGCTCTTCTGAACGATCGAGAACCCCCAACCTCCCCCCCCTATGCTTAACCATACCCCTGGCCACGGGGTGGGCTCATGCTTCTTGACTCCTGTTGAGACCTCGCCCATAGAGACTTTGATACCTCGTTCAGGGAAGGCCCTCGCTCGAGAAGCCAAGATAGCTACCATACGACTCTTCCTCGAAACTCGCGCACGCCCTGCTGATCTGTCTGACGCTGACTATACTTCCTTTGTCAACTCTGCCTCACACTTCTTCCTACTCACGGGTCACCTATTTCGAAAGGAAGCCCACGGTCGCCACCAGCTCGTCCCCCCTGAACACGAACGCTACTCAATGATCAAACAAGCTCATGATGACTTGGGTCATAAGGGCATCTTTACAGTGTGCACCCGCCTGCTCATGCATTTCTGGTGGCCTATGTTGGTCGAAGACGTGAAATGGTATGGGCGAACCTGTCATGAGTGCCAAATCCGTCAGACCACCAAGCTACACATTCCCCCAACCGTGCCAGTCGTGGGCGGATTATTCCACAAGGCCCATATCGATACCATGCTTATGCCCCCTGCTGGTGGCTACAAATTCATCGTTCAGGCTCGCTGTGCATTGACCGCCTACCCGGAATGGCGTATGCTTCGCTCGGAGAACGCTAACGCTTTAGCGAGCTTCATCTTCAAGGACATCCTCTGTCGATGGGGTGCACTGGCCGAGATCGTGACCGACAATGGCCCTGCCTTCATCAAAGCTCTGGATACCCTCAGTTCTAGATACAACATCAATCATATCCGCATCTCCCCTTATAACTCCCAAGCTAATGGTATCGTTGAGCATCGTCATTATGATGTGCACGAAGCTCTCATCACAAGTTGTGATGGGGATGAGCTGCACTGGTACAAACATGCGCACTCCGTCTTCTGGGCAGAAAGAGTCACTCTGCACAAGGCCACGGGCCTCTCCCCCTATTTCATGGTACACGGTGTTGAGCCCCTGTTCCCCTTTGATATCACGCAAGCTACATTCCTCGTCCCCCTACCCGACTCAGACTCGCTCGACACGACCGCCCTCGTTGCTTACCAAGCACAACAGTTACAGAAGAGACACGAGGATATCGATTGCATTCGCGAGAAGGCTGCGAATTCACATTTCCATTCCATCAAACAGTTTGAGGAGACCTTCAAGAACTGAATCAAGGATTACAACTTCGCACCAGGAAGCCTAGTCCTAGTACGAAACACCCGAGTCGAGAAGGAACTAAACAGGAAGACGAAACCTCATTACCTAGGCCCAATGCTAGTCGTACGACGAACCAAAGGCAGTTCCTACATACTGGCCGAGTTGGACGGGTCTATATCCAAACTTCGATATGCAGCATTTCACCTACTCCCCTATCACGCACGCTCGCGCATCAGTGTTCCAGTAACTACCATCATTGGGTTCGACGACGATACCCTGGAGGATATGGAAGGAGATGGAGTAGAAGTAGGAGAAGAAGGCGAAGGCGAGGAGTTCAACGACGAAGACTACAATTGAAGAAGAATGTCACGCAAGAAGAACGAGAAGAACAAGAAATAAAGAAAAGCAATCTACAAAATAACGAAAACACGAAAGCCAATAAAAAGATACGAACCCCCTGTACCTGGTATTTGAAGTGCCCTATCTATGTTATGACGATACCCGACTAGAACCTTACTTTCGAACGCATGACTAGGCACTGTGTGTTGGAATACAAACATAGACATACAGCTTAGGTAATCATGTACTTACCTTAGACACTCCTTACCGTAGTTTACCTTAGTGACTATCTACTGAGGTAGACTACAGGTAACCTTACTTACTTATCCTAGTGACTATCTACTGAGGTAGACTACAGACAGGTTTCCTATCCAAGAGCCCATTACAGGTTCTTACACTGTGCACGTTGTTGAAGCCCGAGATTCACGATGGAAAGCAGCCCAATGAAGACAAGTCAGGGAGGTACCCTGTGAAGCCCCATGTAATACGAGACGCAAGAGCGCATCCCGTTCTAGCCCTCTCTGACTGCTTTAAATTCTTGCTACTTCCACCCTTACATTAACTACCCTTTTTGCTTACTTAGGTCTGGCAGGGACTGGGTACGAGCGACACACAAACACCACAATCGATTCTAGACAGCGACAAACTACATTGTACAAAAAAAAAAAGAAAGCTAAAGAGGAGGTCTATGACGGCTGAGCCACAGACTACTCGCTCTCCCTATCAACCGAGTTGTCGATCAGAGGGCAGATACAAGCTGCCTGGAACAACTGCCAGACCCTACCTTTGACCGCCACGAGCTGGTCCTTGTACTCCAGCTGGGCATCGAGAGCATCCCTCATCTCATTGTTGGCCTCGTGGATACGGGCCTTAGCCAAGGTGAGCTTGGCATCGACTTGCGCCTCCTTGGCCGAGAGGATACAGACGGTTTTGAGGAGCCTGTTGAGGGCGTCGTTGGGAACACCTGACTCGCGTTCAGGTTTGAGTGGTTCGATGTTGGCGACTTCCTCGCCAGGGATGTGGATGGCCCTGGGGGGTAGAGCGAGAGCGAGACTTGGAGGCTCGCTCAGCTTACTCAAGCTGGCAACAGCTCAAGCCTTTCCCTTAGGATCTAGAAAACAAAAGTTAGCACTCGTCAGGCTGAGGGACCAGCTACTTACCTGCGATCGACGCCCTCTTGAGGCTGGACATCGAGCAGCCCACTCGTCTGAAGCGACAGGGATGGCAGGCCATCCCAGCGGGCCCCCAGCATTGGGGCTGCCTCCTCTTCATGCACCATTCACACCTCTGATCCCCCCTTCGAATGATGTCGCCCGGGGTGCGCCCACACACCTTCGCCATCCCCACCACCGCATCCTTCGTCCCTACTACCTCCACCTCGTCGTCTTCACTCGGGAACTCAATGTCATTGTCATCGCCCTTATCATCCCCGTCCACATCGCAGTCCCCTCTGCTGAAGGCCTCCTCGTGGGCCCGCTGGTCGGCTATCAGTCATCTGTCGTGCTCGACTGACACACCTGACTTACCTTTCTCGCTGGGATGATGATGGCCATACGAGCCTTCTCCTTCTCCTTCCTCGTAGGAGTCGCCGCAGGCGACACGTCCATCGGCTCGCCACTGACCTCCTCCTTGCCCCCAGCGAGCTCCTCCCCTCCACCCAGGACCTGAGATCCCCCAGCCTCCCTCGCCCTGGTCTCTCGTTCCCTCACCTCCCGCTGTCTCTCCTCCTCCTCCTCTCAAGCTCACCTTGCTGCCTCCTCCCTCTCCTTCTCGGCCTGTTCTCGTGCTCGGATGGCCGTCTCCCAACGAGTGCATGTGTCATGTGCGGCCGTGAAAGCCAGTCCGTCGGCAGGCTCAATCCCAAGTCCTAGACCCTTGAGTGACTCGGCACCCAGGGCCTTCGTCAACGCAGCCTACAGACTGTTCAGCATAAAGAACACGAGCTAACAAATGGACTTACTAGTCTCTGCCTCCACTTGAGGCACCACATCTCCTGCTCTTCGGGCATGTCCTCGTCAGGCGCTGTCAAAGCCATGGCCTTGAGGGCCTCTGTCGCAGCTCGGAACTCGACGCGAGCCTGTGTGACCTCGGGCTTCTTGGTAATCATGGTGAATAGCTTGAGGGACATGGTGAGATAGATGGGGATGGATGGAAGGGTTGCTGTGGATGGTGGGATGTGGGAGAGAAAAAGAACGATGGGAGAAAGAATGAACACATATGTGAAACGAGCTCTTATAATGAACACAATGGACTTTAGGCATGGTTAAGGGCCCTGACTACACGAGGCCCTAAATGCTTCCATGCCAACAATAGCACTTCTGCTTCCGCGGGACCTTTCTCGCCCACAGCCCGTTTACCGGTCTTCATTGTCCTCACGTGACCTCATCTCGATGAATTTCACTAAGTCCACGAATTCTCAATGCCCACTGACGTCCTCGCTCTAGAGCACTCACTCCACTTCGGGTTCTTCTCGCCCTCTCGTATACTCGCTCTCTCCAGCTGTGCTCCCACGTGCTGGCTGCATCATTGTAATTCCCATTATCCTATACACCTTCAAAAGTGCTGTTCGAACTATGCATGCCTGTCACTACCTCGCTTCCTCTTACCGCTTCCCTTGCTGCATCCCTCACTCTCCTGTGCTCATGCACCTGACATTTCACCTCACATGGCTCTCGCCCTGTCCACCTCGGCCTGACTCTCTAGGTTCGTGTAGGCCGCCTCTGCTGTGGCAATCGCCTGGACAACGTCATATGGGATCTCCAACCGATCACCCTCTTCCTTCGCATCGTCCAACACTCTCAGCAAGGCCCCCTAGTCGAGTTATTTGTCACCTCAGTCCAGCCTATGTTACACCTCGCTTACCATCCATATTTCCCACTCACAACGCCATTCATCAGTCAATTCGACGGATGCCATCGGTAACAACGTGTGTCCCCCAAGTAGGGGTGGAGCTATGGCACTGAGACGAATCAGCTCGCATACTGCGCGATTGAAGGCGCTGGTGTGATCCACAAGAGCAAACGAGCTCTTCTTGGGTTCACTAGCCGTGTAGATTTGGACGAGACAAGACTGGTTAGGCATGTTGAGAGGTATGTTTGTGAAGGAGACGGATGACACTTCGGGCCCCAGGCGTGTGCCTTTTATCTCGTGCAACTTCGCCACCTGGTTCCTGGAGTACCTGTCATGTGTTTTCAACCGGGATATCTAGAGCCCGTGACTCGCATTGCTGCTCACTCCCGCTTCGTTGGACTCCGACGCCATTGGGCCTGAACATTCAGAGAGACTACAGGAGCCAGACTAGACTAGTTGCACTCGAGACTCATGTGCTCTTGGGTGTCACACCAAGCACACTGCCTCCTTGCGCGGAACACGAGCTCTGGATTGAGCAACGTTGCCCCTTCTTCAGTTTCCCCCCAGACCAGCTCCATGCTACCTTTCAGTTCCACTAGCTCGTCAGCGAACAACGACCTCCATTGCGGTGCCCCTGTCATCTCGCGCGTTTCCCACTCGACTACCATCCCGGTATACAGAACCTCTCCACGAGCAATGAGCTTCACATCCTCCATCCTCATACGGGCAACCTTCCCCTGCCCCTCGACACGTCGCGCGAATGAGAATAAGACCTTCTACATGGACATTAATATGATGATCCCTCGAGTGATGTAACCTGTTCAGCGTACCGAGGCTATCTCCCAAGTATTGGCCCAAGCAGACACGCCCCCAGTGACCGTGTCAGCAGACGCGCCCTCTGCGAGCTTCACCAAGATTTTGGCCACGAGATTGAACCCGTGCAGATCAGGATCGATGGACGGTTCGACCATGACATGGTCTCCCATGTGCATGATGCATGCCAGGACATAGTTTCGAGAAGACATGGTGTAGAATTTGGTGATTCAGTATTATGACGAAGAACTGAGGATTCGGGCACCATTCAACCGGATTTTTCCCCTGTTATGCCCTGCATTGACCCCACTGTCATCCCTGCACTCATCGGCTGAGCCCATGCACTCGCCCTTACTACGACCCTATTCACATGCCTGCTCCTGATTTCACATGCCTACCATATGCATTCATGTGCTCACCCTCAGTATTCACATGCGTCTCCCCTCGCTCCCCATGTGACTGACTGGGGACAGTCAGAGTCAAAGTACCCCCTGGATGTAGGGAACCAGTGTTCCCTACACGTGTATCTCTACATGACAGCCCATACTGGCCTCTGGCTCGCTCGCTCTCACACCCTTCGTATCACTCATACCCTAGCCCTGCCAGTAAGTGATATACCACTTCCTTCTCCTTCTCCTTCCTTTCTTTCTCTCTCAATCATTATGATGCACTATGCTATGATACCCAATGAGCTCACTAGCATTATATAATTGCACGACACGTCAGACAGTTTTGGGAATGCCCGGACTATAAAGCCCTGTACTTAAGCACGAAAAGGGGATATATATAAAAAAAACCATCTATCTTTCGACCTACATTTGATTCGACTACAGTCTGTGTATCTCACTGTTCGTTGTTGGGCAATAGTCCCAGAATTCGATTCCTTGAACCCTTCTCCTACCCGCCGGTCATCAACACCTGAGAGCCAAGCTCTTATTGCACTCGCGAGCTCGCCCATCGATAGCTCGAAGACTCGTGCTCTTCACCACAACTTGCCCTATCTCAAACCGCTTCGCTTCACTCCCGGGTTTCAACCTGAAGGTCCCTTCTCACATTACTTATCCTCCCTTTCCCTCATTTTTCTTTACCTCTCGGGTGACCACCGAGAACCTTTCTTGTTCCACTCGCGAGAAGGAGGAGATCTGTCTTTCTGCCTCTGTGCTCACAGCTTCCCTCAAGGGTCGAACTATTCGCGCCCTACCCCCTTCTACTGGCCTGGTCTTGGTACCCTCTTAGACTAGTTTAGCCGACCTCAGTGGATACGTTGAGACGAATCTCCTGAACTGCACGGTCAGGTTCAATGCAGCCTCCATCCCGTGCGGAGTCCTGAAGGCTGTGCTCTATTTTTTTGCCTCAGAGGTCAAGGCCTCCGGCTGGGCTTCCGGAGTGGACGTCTTAGCTGCTTGGGCTTTGGATGTGTTGGAAGAAGACTTCCTGCAGTCCTTGGCCATGTGTCCTGCGGCCCCACAGAACATGCACAGCTTCAAGTCAAAGCGACGTTTGCGTTCTTTGGACGTTAAACATCCATCTTTCCCGATTTTGCTGGATAAATCAAATTGGGGCTTCGGGTTAGGGGATGAGGTTTTCCCCTTTGAGGATGATGAGGACGCAGCAGGAGTCGAAGGATTGGTGGATGACGGGGCGGGCTTCGAGGATGAATTGTTGGAGTTGCTTCTAGGTGTTGAGGATTGATTTCCTGACGTCTTGGTCTGACAGGCTACTTCAGATTTGTGTTCCCAGTACCTGCCGTCAATGGTCTGCGTGAGGGTACGAAGTTCTCCAAGTGTCCTAGGTTTTCCAACTCGGGATTCTGTCGGGGAGTCCGTTATAGAAATGGTGTCTGAGAGCTCCTTCGCCATAACCCCAGACTTGGGTTGCAAGGCGATTGAACTCTATGACGTACTTGTTAATGTGTTGTCCATCTTTCATAGAGAGATGGTCTAATTGGTGCTCAGCATCACCAACAGGGTCATGGGGGCCGAAATTGGTTTGGAGCTCGAGGACGAATTCCCAATAATCATCCATCCAGTCTGGGCGAAGCGTCGGGTCACCCATTTGGAGGAGATTGGGCTCAAACCATTCGAGGGCCATTCCTTTGAGGTAAGACTGGGCAAAGGTGACCTTTGCCTTGTCAGTCTGAAAAGCACGAGGACGGTCCTGGAAATTCAACTCACATTGGACCAAGAAGGCCTGAAGCTTGCGAGGGTCAGTCCCGTCGAAGGTGTCGGGTTCCCGTACCTTCGTGCGCGTGGAGGAAGTGTCAGCGTCGGGGTCACGACGGGATAATTGTGTGAGGCTGCGAATGGCTTCTGCGAGCGCCATGATGGGATTGGGAGGTAGGTCGTCGGGGTCGGGCACGTTTCCAAAAAGGTGATTGTTGTCGTCGTTATCGTCATTGTTATTGTCAGAGTTGTTGTCGGGATCATCGTCGTCTCCGCCCCCATGGTCAGACGGATCAGGACCATCCCTGAAAGGGTGGGGTGGTCGGGCTGAAGGGGTAGGAGTAGACGGGGTGTGGGATGGGAGTCTTGCTTGGGATGCAGAATCCCTGGTTATGTTTGCACAACGAGACGAAAAACTTCAAAATTGATCAGCGACGGGAGTCCCTCGACGTGTGGACATCAGGGAGCTCAGCGCTTCTTCCCGAGCTGACTGGATGGGTGGTGCGATAATGTTTTGAACAGTCCGTGCATGAGCATGAGTCTGAACGGTTCTAGACATAGGATGAAAACGGCATTAGTGAACTCGTAGAGGTTTGAGTTCGAATATACTGTCAGAAACCGATTCAATCCCGAAGGGTCCGGAGCAAACCCGAAGGATCGGGTAATCGGGTATCGGAAATGGGAGGTCCGGAATGTGTCTGAGGGGGTAGGGACTTTGGCTTCAACTTATATGTTGTGCCCCTGTACGAGTCCTGTCCCTTGATTTGTGGAGAGGGGTCAGATTTATAAGTCCTGAGATCAACTCAAGAACTTAAGAGGGAGATTCAGAGGAGTAACGGGTAACGGGATTGGGATCTTATTAATATTCGAACTAAAGAACTATAGGAGAGTTACATGGGGTTTATATACTGAAAGTCCGGGATAGATATAAACGGACTAGCGTCGGGTTTTCGGGAATCCCAACGCACAACAAAAGAAAGATGTCAGGATTACTATGTAAGACGTGCAAATGACGAAGAAGCACGTTAGTTGACAATGATAGACAAATGATGATGAAATGGCGAAGTATGACAGAAAGCGGATATAAGGTGAACATAATGACTAATCAAATCTGAAGGTTCGGGATCGGGATCGGGAAATGGGACACAAGAAGCAGAAGAAGGGAAAGCCTAAGTACAACCCGAAGTTGTCGGGTATATTGGGATAAGTCGGGGTAGGCCGGAAATAGGTCGAATGGATTAGGAAAGTCACGGGATGTGACACAGACCAACAGACTCACTCTTCCAGGGTTCTGCTCTCCAGTGAATCTCTTTAGGGTCGAACTTATCGCACCCTTCATTTCATTCTTTCCTTTGTCCTGACCACTTAACACCCGGGAAGGACTTAGTTTCTTTCAACTGGAGCCCACCTCAGCAAGGGATTCCATTGAGCAGACAGGAAGGACCCTTAGGTCTAACCCCCATCAGCTAGAGTTTGAAAATTTGCTCTCCCAGCTTCACAATCTCAGTATCTCCGAGGACTCACAATTCTTCATCACCATCAATCCTGATATTGCTTATCCACTTAACTCTCGGCCTGCATCACCTTCGGCCAAAGGTATTTTTAGAATGCCTTCAGAATCCGCCTCTGGGTTTTTGGACCCGTTTTCTCCCGCTCTTCCTGGTGCCTTTGCACATTCCACTCTGCAATGTCCCCTTGATAGAACTACAGCTCCCTCTCCTTTTTCTTCACCTCTGACTCCCCTCCCATCTTCCACACCTTCTTCTCCATTACCTTCTTTGACTTCACTCATCCACCCGCTTGATCCCTCTGTACTCCCCAATCTTTCACCAGGTTCAGCACAGCCACAACCCAACATTACCTTTCCCCATATACTGTCATCAAACACTAATCCCTCACAGATACGTAACATGGCTGGCAACCCAGTACCCATGCCATTGCGTGGATCAAGGGATGTGCCTAAATTCGACGGCAAGTCCCCATCGCATCTGCCCCGGTTCTTCGAGGATATAGAGATCCTTGGAGAGGCCGCCCAGATCGACAAGAAAGTCTAGATCAAAGCGGCTATCAGATATGCTGACCTTGACAAAGCAGAAGTATGGCAGACACTCACAGCTGCATCAGGAACGGACTGGGACGTGTTTGTCGTTGCAGTCAAGGATTTGTACCCCAGATGCAAAGGTGTTGACCGTTACTGTCGAGCTGACCTTCAATATCTGGTACAGGACTATTGCACTAAGCCTATGCGCAGTCAGGATGAGCTTGGGGAGTACCGCAGAAGATTCTTGAAGATATCTGCACCCCTTATTGCCAACAAGAAGCCAGCGGAAACAGAGCGGGATGTGTTCTTCTTGAACGGATTCCCAAAGCCAATAGTGGATCGGGTATGACACCGTCTTTCTATCACCCAAGCTGACTCGCACCCCGATGAGGTGTACCCAATGGAGGACATCATGGAGGCTGCAAAGTTTCTTTTGACAGGTGCTGCTCTTCATGAGCTTATGGCTAGCCCGGACAAGGGACATGATCGCTCGCGCCAGCTTAGCTCATCTGGTCTGCCTTGCCAGCCTTCAGGGTCAGTGGTGAAACAGGAGTATTCCTTGCAAACCCAATGGGCTGCACCTAGACACCCTGGCTGCGCCTTCTGCCATGCAATGACACACTATATCAGTGAGTGCGAGCATGTTTTGGCATACCTGAAGGCTGGTAAGATCATTTGTAATGCGATGGGTCATCTCTGCATGCCGGATGGTGGACCCACAGATCCCCGGATGCGACTGTATGAAAGAATCTATTGACCACTTGATGGTGTCACAAGGATCCGTGGCTAATGCCTTTACCAGGGATCCCCCTCCTCACATGACAGCAGGTATCTTGACCGTAGCATGCCCTGAAGGGGAAGTTGAGCTCAAGATAGAACCATCTGCTTTTCTCAGCATGGTGGACGACTCAGAACACTCTCATCACCTGTATTCCACTGATCCTGAATTTCAGCCCTACTTCGCTAAAGCCTGGGCAAGCTATCAAGCTGACAGGAATGTGACAGAGAAGCCCTGTGCAAAGCGGGTCCACTTTGATGGGGTCAAGATCCCTCTTCGCCCATCTGGGCAGGGGAAGTCTCATGTGGCTACTGTGGAGGACGAGATAGTCTCACCAGAGTGACAAGAAGCATGGAAAAAAACCCCTGAGGTTCCGCAGCTACCTAGGAATCCGCCCTCAGCAGCAACCCCACCTGCTAGAGCTGTTCCTACTGCTTCACCTTCTTCGTCTGCGTCGTCAAGACCTGTTGCTGTTAATCCTTTGCCCCCAAATCAGTACAGATATTCCTTTGCCCTCGAAGATGAGACCGCTCCAAAGCGGGTGCTCGAGCGGGTTCTAGAAGCGAGCATACCTGTGCCCATGAAAGACCTGTTCGCAGTATCACCTGACTTTAGGAAGCAGTTCCACGACATGACCACGACCAAGTGGGTCACTGCACCCCTAGTTGCACATGCCACTACGCCAATAGTGCACGTTCACGAGCTGTCGGGTCGCAACCCAGGTAGTGTCAGCCAGGAATATGGTGATTGAGTCCTCAAGAGTGATGATGGTCTGATCATTGCGCACCACAGTCTACCCTTGTGGTGTCTCGAAGCCAAGGTCAATGGGATGGACAAGACTATTAATTGCGTCTTGGACTCCAGATCCAAGATCATCACCATGCCTCGACGGGTCTGGGAATTGATGGGGTTGCCTATCCGCTCAGACCATCTCATGAATATGACCAGTGTCAACACTCAGACGGATACAACCCTAGGGGTCCTGGAGAACTTGTGCCTCAACTTTGGGGTGGACGATGTATGTGTCCAAGTCCAGATCCTACCCCGGGTGAATTTCAACATGCTCCTCAGCAGGCCCTTCCACTGTCTAATGAGCGCAGCCACGGACAACTTCCCTGACAGGTCGCAGAACATGACTCTTCGCAACCCGAACTCTGGTAAGGAATACAAACTTCCCACTCGCCCATGGACAGAAGGGTGCCCACGTTGCAAATGTGGGATCCACTGTTCCAACCACCAAAGTATTGTGGAAATGAGTTTTTGAGAATCAATGATCTGCCTGACGGCTGGGGAGATCCTAGTATTCGTCCAGACTCTGCGATATTCAACTTGTGCTATCTGTTCTTAGCACCCCATGCATCTTCATTTTTGTTTCACTCATTCTCTTGCGCCCATGCATCGGGTCTTCCTGTTGCTTCTCCCGACTGCAGAACCCAGCCCACAACTTATGATTATCTTTCCTCTACTCAATCAGTCCCTACTCCCACTGCCATTTCCATTCTAGACTCTCTTTATCCTTTTGACTCCTTGTGTCATGCTCTGGTCTACAAGCCAGAGGGTTCCCTTGACTCCACTCATCACAGGTTGGCATACAAGCCTGTGGGCAAGAAGGTTGTCGCAGTCCCTGCCCCTCTAGCAGAGGGGTTCAGGATTGTCCATCGCTTGCCCGATGATCCCTTAGTGGGTCTAAAGCCCCTTCCTACTAAACCACCCAATTTCATTCCAGGAGTGCGCTTCACTGCAGAATGTGCTGAAGCCTTGGACCTCGTGACAAAATCTAAGAACAAGGTAGGAGTTGCCCAAAGCTCAGCTGCTGCCTAGATGGGCGAAATCAACTGTATTCACCTAAGAACAAGGCAGGAGTTGCCCAAAGCTATAGTACATTAGCTAGGAATAAAAACCAAATAAAAGTGAACTCACCTCAACAGCTGCCTAGATGGGCGAAATCGACTGAGGTGCTAATGAGTAGGGTGAAGATATATATACTATGGGTGGAGGTATACTCGTATTATGTTATCTGTAATATTATGGAAATGAACCTGAAAGAAGCATTTTAAGCGTAATGATAAATGTTGTAAGTGAAAGTCAAAAGGTTAAGTGAATACAGAAATTATAAGGTCAAAGTACTTCCGAGTGGTTCTGATGGAATCCGATGTTTCCGATCTTGGAAGGGTGTGGGAATATCTTGGAAAGGCACGGGAACATCTTGGAAGTGGATCAGGAATGGTGGTTCCAATGCTAGAACATCGGAACCATCGGAATGGATTAATTCATTGAGGTTGAATACTGACACCTCGACCCAGCCAAATGGCTATGGCCAGAGGAGCTCAAGCTCATCCATTGGCTCATCTGCGACCACGAGATGGCTTTTGCCTGGGACGCCTCAGAACACGGATCATTCGACGAACACTTCTTCCCTCCAGTGAAGTTTGCAACCGTGCCCCATACTCCATGGATGCAGCGCAACATCCCTATCCCACCCGCCATTCACGACCAGGTCATCACAATCATCAAGGAGAAGATTGCAGCGGGTGTATACAAGCCCTCTAGTGCAGCATACCACTCACAATGGTTCTGTGTAGTCAAGAAGGATGGAAAGTCCCTTCACATCGTCCACGACCTGCAACCCCTGAACAGGGTGTCAATCTGCGATGCATGCATCCCTCCTTTCATAGAACACCTCACAGAGTCCTTTGCTGGTTACACAGTATACGGCATGCTTGATCTTTTCGTGGGTTATGACCACCAGGTTCTTCACGTCGACTCTCGTGACCTGATGACCTTTGGGACACCCCTGGGTCCACATCGCCTCACCTCACTTCCCATGGGGCACACCAATGCGGTGCAGATATTCCAAGCTGACATGGCCTTTATCCTGCAGGACGAGATACCCCAGCATACCATGCCTTTCATGGATGATGTTCCTGTCAAATCAGAGTGGACACGATACCAGGCAGCGGATGGGACCTATGAGACCATCCCTGGGAACCCGGGGATCTGTCATTTCATTTGGAGTCATGCTGGGACCATGAACCGCATCCTGCAATGTTTGCAGAATGTAGGGGCTACCATGTCTGCCAAGAAGTTTGTCCTTGCATCCCCTGACGTGACCATCATCGGGCACAAGTGTACCCTCGCGGGTTGGGTTCCGCACAAAGGCAAAGTGCAGAAAATCCGAGACTGGCCTGAGTGCGCCAACATGACTCACGTCCATGGCTTCTTGGGAGTCTGTGGGGTGGTGCGTATTTTCATCAAGGATTTTGCCAAAATCATGAGTCTGCTTGTCAACCTAACCTGCAAGGGTGTTCCCTTTGAATGGGATGATACGCACCGGGTTGCTATGCAGCATCTCAAGGACAAAATAGCAAAGTCCCCCGCACTCCATTGAATAGACTACCAGTGCGGGTGGGAAGTCATTCTTGCAGTGGACACCTCTGTCATCACTGTTGGTTATATCCTGTTCCAGATTGGCAAGGACGGAAAGTGCTACCCAAACTGGTTCGGGTCCATCACCCTGAACGAGGTGGAAAGTCGCTATTCCCAAGCCAAGCTGGAACTATATAGATTGTTCCGCACCCTGCGTGCTGTCCACATCTACACCTTTGGAATTACTAAATTTACAGTGGAGCTCGACGCCAAGTACGTCAAAGGGATGATCAATAACCTGGATCTTCAACCCAACGTGACTATCAACAGATGGATAGCTGGGATCTTGTTGTTCTTGTTCAAGCTGGTTCATGTCCCGGCCGAGAAACATGCAGGACCCGACAGCCTGTCTTGCAGACCCCAAGCGGATAGCGACCCGCCAGTCCTTGATGACCACGAGGATTGGTTGGACAACTTCTATTCTTTCTCCATGATTGTGCTCAATGACCAAGGGAGTTCCCTCCCTCTGGTGACTAACTTATCATTGTCCCTAGAGCGCACTCCCCCACGGGTTGAGCCCCTGTCTAGAACGCGCTCATCCATAGAGCCCCCTTTCTATTTTTCCTTCATCACACCGGCTACTAACACAGTCGTTGAACCCTCTATTCCCAGGTCTGCGAAGGCCGCGCTCAGAGAAAGCAAGGTGGAGTGGATCCGAGCCTTTCTAGAGACTCAAGACCGCCCGCCTGACCTCTCAGAGGCCGAGTATGTGTCCTTCATCAACTCCGTCACCCGCTTCTTTCTCTTAGACAGTTCCCTTTGGTGTTGCGAGCCCCACGGCCGCCATCAGCTGGTTGTCCCAGAGGAGAAGCGTTACAGGCTGATCAAGGAGGCTCATGATGACCTCGGGCACAAAGGTGTCTTCACAGTCCATACCCGACTCCTTCTGCGCCTCTGGTGGCTGTTGCTGGTCGAAGACGTCAAGTGGTACATCCATACATGCCACAAATACCAAATCCACCAGACCACAAAGCTTCATATCCCACCATCCGTACCCGTTATTGGGGGTCTCTTTCACAAGGCTCACATCGACACAATGCTGATGCCAAAGGCGGGTGGTTGCAGGTATATCGTCCAAGCCCATTGCACGCTCTCTGCTTATCCAGAGTGGCAGATGCTTCGAGCTGAAAACAGTGTAGCACTGGCTGCCTACATCTTCGAGGACATCCTCTGCAGATGGCGCCCGCTTTCTGAAATCGTAACTGACAATGGTCCTGCATTTATCCAGGCTTTAGATGTCCTTGCTTCCAGGTACAATATCTGCCATATCCACATTTCACCCTATAACTCTCAGGCCAATGGAATCGTTGAGCGTAGGCATTATGATGTTTGCGAAGCGATCATCAAAAGTGCCAAGGGGGACGAGTCTCGCTGGTATCGCTCAGCTCACTCTGTCTTCTGGGCGGAACGGGTAACTATTGTCAAGTCCACTGGTCTCTCACCTTATTTTATGGTCCATGGCGTCAAGCCGCTTTTCCCCTTTGATCTCGCAGAAGCTACTTACCTTGTCCCGCTACCCGACGCAGACCCGTTCTCTACTACAGGTCTCATTGCATGGCGAGCCCGCCAACTGCAGAAACAACAAGAGGACTTGGACAGAATCTGCTCCAAAGTCCTCAAGTCCTGCTTTGCATCGATCAAGCAGTTCAAAGAGACCTTCAAGAATTGGATCAAGGACTATGACTTCTCCCCAGGGAGTCTAGTTCTCGTTCGAAACTCTAGGGTTGAAAAGGAGCTGAACCGAAATACCAAGCTGCGGTATGTTGAAATAGTCACATGTAAGCCAGTTACTTACAGTACCGAAGTCCTGGACATGTGATACACATACACTATTGAGATTACTCATAGCTTACTCATAGCTATTCTACAGCATTCTATGAGTTTCTATACTTACTATACATAGTAGTATATCACTACAAGTTTACTGGACTAAACTAGTAGATACATGATCCGTGCATAGATCACTCATGTATAAATACTGAGGCCTTACGCCTAGTACCATAGGTCTCCAATACAGGAACATTCATTCCTATATTCTCATCAAGGTTACCTCAACTACCCTTTCCTGTCCTCGACAGTCTATCAGTAAGGTGAGGCTCTCTCACCACTGCCGTGCTGTATCAGGATTTCCCAAATATGGTATACAGGTCCCATGGTTGTCCTTCGCTGGATGACTGGTGGTTCATACCTGTTGGCCGAGTTGGATGGGTCCGTCTCCAAGCTTCGCTTTGCAGCATTCCACTTGCTACCCTATCATCCATGCTCAAGGTCTCGCATAGCGGTCACTACCATCACAGGGTTAGACAAAGAAGAACTGGATCATCTGGCAGGGATAGAGGATGATGAGCCTGACGATGAAGTACCCGTCCCTGACAACTTCGAATAACCCCTATCCTGATCAAACACAGTCTTTTCCTTAGTACGATACTCTATTTTACCCCGGGTTTCGGCCAGTGCTCTGTTTCCTTTCCTATGACACTACCAAAAACATACAGAAAACAAAGAAAACATCCAGAAAATGTCCCAACCAATTTACATTCAACAGAAAAGCACGGACAATGACGAATCCACTCTAACAAAATCTCACCTGCTCGTCTTCGTGTCCCTCTACTATATCCATCACAGCATTCACTTTCTAATGCGCAATAGGGACTGCACCCGTTTATATGATATATTCCTCCCCTATCCATCACATAGAACAGCCAGTTATTAACCAGGCAGGGTCATTGACTAGAGAAGCAGAAGCAGAAGACCAGAGGAAGAAGACAAGACGGGTGGGTACCCATGAAGCAGCGGGCATGCGCTCCCTTATCCATTTCTATTTTACTTGATGTTTATTCTCAATGCTTACAACAACTTTACTGTTTACTTCAGACACCAATGGGTTGGATTGGACAATGGGCACAGATACAGACAGGACTTGTATGATACAGAAGATGCGGGTACACTACGGACTATTTTCAGAACGAGAGAGGCGGCCTACCTACAACAAACCCACTCCATGAGGCTCCTGAGGCCCATCACCTTGGCCTCCAACTCCAGGATTTGCGCCTGGGCATCCCTCAACTTTGAGTCGCAGGTCACGAGCCCGCACATCAGCTCCCCAGTCTCCTCCTCACTCAGTACGAGCTCCCTACCTTTGGGAGCCATGCCCTTACCCTTCCCAACCTTGGCGAGCAACTTGGTGTACACGACTTCGCCCTCCTCCTCCTCATCCTCACTGGGCGTTGGTGCCCGGACCCGACTCGACGACCCGGCTTTCGCTGTGGAAGTCCGGGCAGGTCGTACTAGGGGTCAATGTATGTCAATTTCGCAAGTGTCGACCTATGGGGTGACTCCTTACCTGAGGACACAGAAGCCGCTGCGGGCTTACCCCTGGAAGCATATGTGCTCTTACTCTTGAGGTCCAAGCACCTCACACAGGCTTTGTTGGGGGCCCCGAAGCAGGCCAACTGGGTAGATGCACACTTGGTGCAGGGCACGTCATACTTGAGCATCCACTCAGGGATTGTCAGACCTGCTTCCTCCTGGGTCAAGTCCTGGCAGTGTAGGGAACTGATGTTCCCTATGCCTGCAAGTGTCCTTTGTCTGGGCATCCAGCATCGTACTCACTCCTTCCAATGTCATGATCCATTCCTTCAACTCTCTATCGACAATCCATACAATCCAACGCCCAACCCGCTCTCACCCGCTCTCACCCGTGCCCTGCTAGCCACAGAACCCGCTTTCATTTACAGGTTCAGCGCTCTTCAACCATCCGGGTCCGTCCTTGTCCATTCCAACGTGTTGGTAAGTCTTGGCCATGAGCCCCATTTGTCCATGTATGTAGATTCTTCACCCATCATTGACCTTATACTGTTACCTGACCCGCTTGGGTCTTTATCCTTTATGTTTTGACTTTGTTTGACGCAGTCACGGGTATGCCTGGACTATAAAAGTCTGTACTTAGTCATTTTTGAATCTTATCTTCTGTCACCATGCACTTAAGGTCCAAGCACAAGTAAGAACAACAACAATGAACCCGCTGCAGCACAACCCACCCTCTATTCCTTTACCCGCTATCTGCTCACTTACCATGGGACAAACCCGGGTTTCTTCTACCTCTCAGCCCACCATTCTTCAGACCAATGGACTCACCCTTCCAGGGTTCCACTCACCAGTGAATCCCTTTAGGGTTGAACTTATTGCACCCTTCATTTCATTCTTTCCTTTGTCCTGACCACTTAACACCCGGGAAGGACTTAGTTTCTTTCATTGTGCACCCCACCATGCGGCCCACAGTGCATTGAATACCATGAACACAACTATGACCGACCCTCTGAGCACAGAACCCCAAACAAAGAACCACACATCTGCTGATGTGCATCATTTCTTCAAGAAGTGCAAGGGTCAGGAGACTGTCTGCACACATTGCACGTAAGTATAATTCCTTCTCGTATCCAGGCTCGTTCTCAATTTTTGCCTCAGGAAGATGAAAGAAGAGGACCCAGACCACTTCCCATCTGACAGGATGTACACATACAGTCAAAATACCTCCAACACAAGTCTTCGCCCCCACATCGAAAAGTTCCATCTTGATGAATGAATACTTGACCGAGGCTGACCACAACAACTGGTCAATCCAAATTGATGCTGTCAAGACTCCCTTCAGCGCTGGCTACACCTTTACAACACTTCGGGAAGCCCTTTTGAAACCTGGCATTTCCATTCGTGCACTTCGCGCAGCCCCACAACCTGGACCTGGCGACTCCCCACCTGAGCTTGCTGGCTCACCGCCATTTTCTTTGGATGCCGGTCTACCAAGCTTTTCTCCACCCGTATTCCACCACTTCCTGGTCAGGTTCATTGTGGCTGATGATCAAGTGAGTCCTTCCTTACCCTAACTCATATACTTAATGCTTATCAATGTTCGAAATAGTCCCTCAATGTTATGGAATGTCCTGAGTTTCGGCAACTGCTACTCCTCCTTCACCAAGACCTACGTGATTCGCAAATCCCACACTGTACAAAGCTGCATGAACTGGTCATTGATGCGTGAAGGGAGTATTTCGCAGTTTTGAAGTGTGACCTTGCAGTAAGTGGCACCACATTCATATGTATGTAACAAGTCTAACTAAATATGCCACAGAATGCAGAAGGACGGATCTCGTTTACATCTGATATATGGTCAGACGATAATACTCAACCTTATCTGGCCATAACCGCTCACTGAATAGCAAGTGGTGATGGACCTAAATCCCTCAGGATGAAGGCCGGTCTTATCACATTTCATCATGTCCCAGGAAGTCACACAGGAGCCTATCTTGGTTCCACAATACTATGTCTGCTTGATTGTGCTGGGGTTTCTGAACAGGTATGTTCGTGATTTTCTCTTAAGCTTGGGATTTGTCAAATTTGTGCTAATCTTGTTTCAGATTGGCCACTTCACACTTGATAATGCAGGTAATAATCATACTGCCATGGAGGAGCTATCCCGGCTCCTTGCGACATGAGGAATCAACTTTGACGCTGTGGATCACCACATCATCTGCTTCCCCCATATGTTGAATACCTGCTCCAAACACGTCACACAAGATTACACCAAGGCAGACTTTTCTGCAGTTGGCGAAGCATGGGTGGATGCCCTTGGAAACACAATCAACAAAGCCGCTTATATTGAGGCCCTCCGACGTGACCCCATCACTTTTGGCTGTGATATTGTTTGTGTCGTCCGTGTGTCAAGCCTTCGCCATGAAAGTTTCCACAACACCGTCACCACTGGGAACCAAATGAACTGGTTCACTGATGATGATGGTGAGCCAACGCAGCTCCCCATCATTGAACTCCTCCACGATGTCAAATCACACTGGGATTCGATCTATTTCATGATCAATCGTTTGCAAACACTCCAACAAGTAAGCTAATTTCATCACTTTTCAAAACATAAATCTCAAACAATGATAGGCTCTCGACTGCTTTTTTCTCTCAGCAGCACACAAGGACATAGCAGACTACAAGCTACATGCACTGGATTGGCAAGTCATACAAGATATGGAGGTCGTGTTAGAAGTAAGTAAACCCTACCAAACACTTGAGGAGTGATCAATAATGTGAAATATTAGATTCCCCATGTCACACAACAGTGTATGTCAGGCGAGAGCACTCCATTACTCAGTGGCGCTGTGCCAGCTTTCGAGACCTTCATGGCCCAGTGGGAGCACTTATGTGATGTTGCACCTCACTGTTCCCTGTATATCGAGGTTGGTCTGCATTGGGCAAGATCTTACTATACCCGGATGGGCAAGACTCATGCTTACACTGTTTCCATGTGTAAGTCTCTATTATATCTATGTGTTTAATTTACTCACAGTGCCACTAGTTGTCGACCCAACCATTCGTCTAACATGGATCGATGAACACTGGAGTCCATCTGAAGCTGATAATGTCAGGAGAATGGCTAAAGCGCTGGTGTGTTGCTAACCTTTGGCATGCAACTCAAGCTAATTGTTGATCAGATGCTCAAGTACCGAGGTACTGGTGCTCCTGCTGCTAACATGCCACAGCAACCTCCTACTAGAGATCAACCTCCCCGCCCTTTCACGAAACTCGCCTCACAATATGGACTTCTGAATATGGAGATTCGGCGCTCCAACAGTGGCATACAGACCGTTGATCAAGAGTTTAGCACATATATTATGGGAAATCCCAGCCCAGAACATACAGATCCGCTGACCTTTTGGGAGGTAAGTACAAGTTATATCATTTTGATTCTATTCAACGGGTCTGACGGTTGCTTGCTTTACATTTGTTAGCTTTCGCGCTCAACTTTTCCAACCCTCTTCCGTATTGCCATGGACTATCTTCCAATCCAGGCATTGTCGGTTCCATGCGAATGTGTTTTCTCCTCTAGTGGGGAGACCAACACAAAGCGTCGCAACTGCATTAGCCCAATCTTAATGGAGGCCCTCCAAATGTTGAAGTTTTTCTTGAAGAAGGATTGCCTTGATTTCACGAAGGGCTGGGCAACTTCGCAGAAGGAGATGCTTATGGATGTGGATGATGAAGATCTTCTCGCATCGATTGTCGCCGCAAACTTGGCTGGGGACACACTTACCGAAGCAGTAGACGACGTCATTGGAGCCATTGCGGATGATGAAGGTGATGAGACCCCCAACATACCCGAAGTCTTTTAATCCCCACAGTGCCATGGACTGTTTTGTAGTCATATACTATACATCGCTCACGTCGCAGTTCTAGTTCCATACTTATCTGAGTGTTCACATCACACACACCACATGTTTTTTTGTTCGTCTCTTAGGTTTTGTGACTGCTAATGGATCGAGTCTGGTACTACTGTCTGAAGATGAGACTGGACTCTATGCCACAGCGGCGCAGCCCAGGACCCAGGTGGCCAGGCCCTCTGAGCCTACGTAAATATTTCGGCGAGTTGACTCAGAGTCAAAAGTCGCAGCTTTACATGACTTAAGCCGTCATACAAGAACCGCAACTTAGAGTTAACTCTGCCTTGCTGGTGGTCCAGCTAACCATAGTGTCAGTTACGACTAAAGCCGGCGGCAAGCCGGAGTCACAGCAACACTACTTTGCTTCTCTCCTGGGTTTCGACCTGAAGGTCCCTTCTCGCATCACTTATCCTTTCTTTTCCTCATTCTTTGCTTTCACTCAGTTGATCACCAAGAATCTTTCTTGTTCCGCTTGCAAGAAGGAGGAGACTTGGCTTTCTGCCTTAGTGCTCACAGCTTCCCTCAAGGGTCGAACTGTTCGCGCCCTACCCCCTTCTTTGGCCTGGTCTTAGTACCTTCTTAGACTAGTTTAGCTGACCTCATCGTGGAGTCCACCACGAGGGGTTCTGCTGAGTGTCTTAGAAGGAATTTCCATCCAACTCTCGAGCCTCTTGACATTGAGCTTCTTACTGCATCCTTTCGTAATCTTCAGGTCTCCTGCAACCTCCTGCATTATCATCCGACTTCTCCCTTTACCTGACTCTCTCCTGACAGCTGTCATGCACTTGACATCCGTGACTCACCTACCTCCCAAATCTCGCCTGTACCTTCTCACTTAGGTTTCCCATCGGCTGACGACAATATTAGCGAGCATCTAGGAACACCCAGTCGGACTCCCCCTGGATATTTTGACTTCTCTCCTTTCATACCTGGTGCTTTTCATCACTCAACTCCACCTCATAATCCTTTGGATGGCCCACTGCTGTCACCTCATTGGGTACCTCATCACCCGGTCCCTTGCCTGACCTTGAATGATTGACAGCTCTCGACACCACCAACGCCCAAGCACCAGCATCCACAGCGACAACAGCACCTAACCCTTCAGCAAGTATCAATGCACTCCCCCAGCCTTCGTTATTGCTTGCTCTCCCTGTCCAACCCAACTCTTGCCCACAAGTCCTCCAACCTCATGCATTGCTGATCATGGCAGCCCCTGTCCCCATGCCCCTATGCAGCAGCAAAGATTCCCCCAAGTTTGATGGCAAGATCACAGCCGAGCTCCCTTGATTCCTCAAAGACATAGGCATCCTAGCTGATCACGCCCAACTTGATGATGCTGGCAAAATCTGTGCAGCTATTCGTTATGCTGCCCTAGACGAGGCTGAGCTCTGGGAGACCTTGGAGTCTGCCATGGCTCTCCCCGCTGACTGGGCCAACTTTGTCACAGCTGCTAAATAACTGTACCCTGGATGTGAAGGTGCAGACAGGTATTACCGCTCAGATCTGCACAACCTTGTGCAGGAGCATTGCATGAAGCCTATGAAGAATAGAGAAGAACTAGGTGAATACCACTGAAAGTTCCAGAAGGTCACAGCCCATCTCACGTCCATGGACAAGCTCTCTGTCAACAAGTGCAACTTACTCTTCCTAGACAGACTCCCTCACATGTTAGCCAGCCCCATACGGGCCCGCCTCCAGTACAAAGTACCAGACGTGCATCCTAGTGACCCCTACCCCATCGCTAGTACCCTCGAAGCGGCCAGGTTTTGTCTTACAGGCACATCCCTTCGCCTAGTGTACTCGCCCTACACATGCAACCAGTACTCTCAGACTCCTCAGCATCAGCCTGCAACTTCTCAATCCAGGAACTCAACCTCTCGCTCTGAATCCGCCCCTCAGACCTCAGTATTGCCTGACACTATCCCAGCTCCAGGAACAGTGATGAAGCAAGAATATCCAGTCCCTAGCTTTCAAGCACAAAGGGGGAACACTTGTGCATTCTGCCAGAGCGCGAACCATTATATCCCTTCTTGCCCGGTAGTCACCATCTACATTAGTGAAGGGAAGGCCTCACGAAGGAACAGTTGGATCTACATGGCGGATGGTAGCCCTATCCCACACATAGAATGAATCTATGGTCTCCCACAGGCTTGTATGCCAACCTGTGATGAGTGGAGTCAAGGGAACCCTCTGGCTTGTAGACCAGAGCATGACACAAGGAGTCAAAAGGATAAAGAGAGTCTAGGATGGAAATGGCAGTGGGAGTAGGGACTGATTGAGTAGAGGAAAGATAATCATAAGTCGTGGACTGGGTTCTGCAGTCGGGAGAAGCAACAGGAAGACCCGATGCATGGGCGCAAGAGAATGAGTGAAACAAAAATGAAGATGCATGGGGTGCTAAGAACAGATAGCACAAGTTGAATATCGCAGAGTCTGGACGAATACTAGGATCTCCCCAGCCATCAGGCAGATCATTGATTCTCAAAAACTCATTTCCACAATACTTTGGTGGTTGGAACAGTGGATCCCACATTTGCAACGTGGGCACCCTTCTGTCCATGGGCAAGTGGGAAGTTTGTATTCCTTACCAGAGTTCGGGTCGCAAAGAGTCATGTTCTGCGACCCGTCAGGGAAGCTGTCCATGGCTGCGCTCATTAGACAGTGGAAGGGCCTGCTGAGGAGCATGTTGAAATTCACCCGGGGTAGGATCTGGACTTGGACACATACATCGTCCACCCCAAGTTGAGGCGCAAGTTCTCCAGGACACCTAGGGCCGTATCTGTCTGAGTGTTGATGCTGGTCATGTTCATGAGATGGTCTGAGGGGATAGGCAACCCGATCGATTCCCAGACCCATCGAGGCATGGCGACGATCTCAGATCCGGAGTTCAAGATGCAATTAATAGTCTTGTCCATCCCATTGACCTTGGCTTCGAGGCACCACAAGGGTAGACTATGGTGCGCAACGATGAGACCGCCGTCGCTCTTGAGGACTCAATTGCCATATTCCTGGCTGACGCTACCCAGGTTGCGACCAGACAGCTTGTGAACGTGCACTGTTGGCGTAGTGGCATGTGCAACTAGGGGTGCAGTGACCCGCTTGGTCATGGTCATGTTGCGGAACTGCTTCCTAAAGTCGGGTGATACTGCGAACAGGTCTTTCATGGGCATGGGTATGCTCGCTTCTAGAACCTGCTCGAGCACCCGCTTTGGGGCAGTCTCATCTTCAAGGGCGAAGGAATATCTGTACTGATTTGGGGGCAAGGGATTAACAGCAATGGGTCTCGACGATGCAGACAAAGAAGATGATGCAGTAGGAATGGCTCTGGCAGGTGAGATTGCTGCTGAGGGCAGGTAACTAGGTAGCTGCGGAACCTCAGGGGTTTTCTTCCGCACGTCCTGTCACTCTGGCGAGACTATCTCGTCCTCCACAGTAGCCGCATGAGACTTCCCCTGCCCAGATGGGCGAAGAGGGATCTTGACCCCGTCAAAGTGGACCCGCTTTGCACAGGGCTTCTCTGTCACATTCCTGTCAGCTTGATAGCTTGCCCAGGCTTTAGTGAAGTAGGGCTGAAATTCAGGATCAGTGGAATACAGGTGATGAGAGTGTTCTGAGTCGTCCACCATGCTGAGAAAAGCAGATGGTTCTATCTCGAGCTCAACTTCCCCTTCAGGGCATGCTATGGCCAAGATACCTGCTGTCATGTGAGGAGGGGGATCCCTGGTAAAGGCATTAGCCATAGATTTCTGCGACGCCATCAAGTGGTCAATAGACTCTTTCATACAGTCGCATCCAGGGATCCATGGGATGGGTCCGCCATCCGGCATGCAGAGACAACCCATCGCATTATGAATGATCTTACCAGCCTTCAGGTATGCCAAAACATGCTTGCAGTCGCTAATATAGTGCGTCATCGCACGGCAGAAGGCACAGCCAAGGTGTCTAGGTGCAGCTCGTTGGGTCTGCAAGGAATACTTCTGTTTCACCACTGACCCTGAAGGCTGGCAAGGCAGACCAGACGAGTTAAGCTGGCGCGAGTGATCACGTCCCTCATCTGGGCTAGCCATAAGCTCACGAAGAGCAGCACCTGTCAAAAGAAACTTTGCAGCCTCCATGATGTCCTCCATTGGGTACGCCTCATCGGGGTGCAAGTCAGCTCGGATGATAGAAAGGTGGTGTCGTACCCGATCCACTATTGGCTTTGGGAATCCGTTCAAGAAGAACACATCCCGCTCTGTTTCCGCTGGCTTCTTGTTGGCAATGAGGGGTGCAGATATCTTCAAGAATCTTCTGCGGTACTCCCCAAGCTCGCCCTGGCTGCACATAGGCTTCGCAGTCCTGTACTAGATATTGAAGGTCAGCCCGACAGTAACGGTCAACACCTTCGCATCCAGGGTACAAATCCTTGACTGTGATGACAAAGGTGTCCCAGTCCGCCCCGGACGCAGCTGTGAGTGTCTGCCATACTTCTGCTTCATCGAGGTCAGCATATCTGATAGCCGCTTTGATCTAGACTTTCTTGTCGATCTGGGCGGCCTCTCCAAGGATCTCTATATCCTCGAAGGACTGGGGCAGGTGTGATGGGGACTTGCCGTCAAATTTAGGCGCATCCCTTGATCTGCGCAATGGCATGGGTACTGGATTGCCGGCCATGTTACGTATCTGTGAGGGATTCCCAACGCTCTAGGGCACGATTGCATGAGTGGGGAAGGGGGTGTATGCCCCTATGCTGTCAGCTGTCAGCTGACTTTCAAGTCAGAGGCAAAAATTCTGTTCTGTTCCTGGGGTTGAATCGTGCCCTAGAGCGTCTGGTGCATTTTGTATAGAAAGAGGTAGAACGGACACATCAGTAGTGAAACAGGTACTGTTGAGTCGTACATGGCCGCACCACAGGGCCTCACTTCCCCCATTGAGTTGTCTTCTTGCTGTTTTTGTCACAATGGCCCCTCTTCAGTCTTGCACTGAATCTCACGAGAAAAGAGAACAGAAGGCAGCAAGTCTGCTAGCCCAAGCATGCCAGACAGCTAAGGACAAGCAAAATTATGATTTGAGCATGACCCGAAGGAAGATTGTTGAAGAATTTCGCGCCCGGTTCAACAACCTGGTCCCGTATGACTGGCAGCTAAATGTCACAGAAGCCCTCATGCTTGGACTGGACTGCTCCGTAATAGCGGGTATGGGCGCAGGCAAGACTATGCCCTTCGTCATGCCTCTGTTCGCACAGCCCAACAAACATGTCTTGATTATATCACCATTGAATGCATTAGAGGAAGACCAGGTATGCAAAGTTGATGTAGATCTCAATCTGTCTCATACCCATAAACACTGCAGGCACAACGATTCCATAAGATGGGTTTGTCTGCAGTAGCCGTTAACGGCGAGACTTACAACAGCCAGGTCCATCAAGTGAGTACTCAGCATGGCGTGTCTTAACTTATCGTTCTGATTAGGATCAAGGATATACTTTCAGGCAACTATCAGGTCATTCTGACCTCGCCCGAGATGTGCTTATTGCATGAGAGCTTTCGCAAGCTGCTTAGCAACGCAAAGTTGTCGTCGATGCTCACAGCAGTGGTCGTGGACGAAGCCCACTGTATATCCCAATGGGGCACGAAGTTTCGTCCCGAGTATGCAAAGCTCGGAACTCTATGAGCCCTCATGCCAACCCAAGTTCCATTCCTCATCACATTGGCGACATTGCCCCCTCTCGTCCTTGCTGATGTGCAAATGAAGGTCCACATACAAACATCCACATCATACCATGTCGATGTCGGTACAGACCGACCAAACATTAGCTGGGAGGTGAGACGAATGAAGGCAGCTAAATCTGACCTTGAATCCCTCCAATTTATGCTCCCAAAGAGTTGTGGAGGCGAAGGCAAGGAGGATGAGTTGACCCCAACCCTGGTCTTCAGTGAGGACATTAGTCTTCTGATGGAAGCGATGGAATGGTGTCGCCGACAGGTTGCACCTGAGTTACGGCATCAGATTGTCTGCTACCATTCACAATACACTCCACTAGCAAAGCGAATTGCGTTGCAGTTGTTCAGGGAGGGTAAAATCAAGATACTGTTTACAATGGAGGCGGCGGGCATGGTGAGCGGCCAATGCAAGCTGGATGATCTGATGTACTCACCTATTAATTAAGGGCTGTGATATGCCGCACATTGAACTTGTGGTACAGTTCTTGGTTCCCGGTGTAGGGAACTGATGTTCCCTACACCTGCAAGCATCCTTTGTCTGCGCATCCAGCATCGTACTCACTCCTTTCAATGTCGTGATCCATTCCTTCGACTCTCTATCGACAATCCATACCATCCGACGCCCAACCTGCTCCAACCTGCTCTCACCCATGCCCTGCTAGCCACGGAACCCACTTTCGTTTACAGGTTCAGTGCTCTTAAACCATGTGGGTCCGTCCTTGTCCATTCCAACACGTTGGTAAGTCTTGGCCATGAGCCCCATTCATCCATGTATGTAGATCCTTCACCCATCATTGACCTTATACTGTTACTCGACCCGCTCGGGTCTTTATCCTTTATGTTTTGACTTTGTTTGACGCAGTCACAGGTATGCCCGGACTATAAAAGTCTGTACTTAGTCATTTTTGAATCTTATCTTCTGTCACCACACACTTAAGGTCCAAGCACAAGTAAGAACAACAACGACGAACCTGCTGCAGCACAACCCACCCTCTATTCCTTTACCCGCTTTCTGCTCACTTACCACGGGACGAACCCGGGTTTCTTCTATCTCTCAACCCGCCATTCTTCAGACCAACGGACTCACCCTTCCAGGGTTCCACTCACCAGTGAATCCCTTTAGGGTTGAACTTATCGCACCCTTCATTTCTTTCACCCCTTTGTCCTGACCACTTAACACCCGGGAAGGACTTAGTTTCGTTCACCGATTCATTGTCGATTTGGATGCAGCATGCCGGTCGTGCTGGTTGGTCGCCTAGTGTACAGGCCTGTGCTGTGCTTCTAGTTCAGCCAATGGTTTTCCAAATGAAGACAAGTGAAAAAGCAGGAAAAGATCCGGACCAATGTGAGAAGTCAATAGAATACATAAAAAACATTGATGATGCTTTGCATCCTTGGATTGAAGCAAAGGAGTGTAGGAGGGAAGTGGTGGACGTGTACTTTGGTAGTGGTGTGAAAAGGAAATGTACGTACTTTGGTCTACTTTGTTTGTGCACGCTGCTTCACTTGACTGCAGCTCCCACTGGTGTTTGCTGTGACAACTGTCACGCCAGACACCCCCTTCCCCTTTCTGCTGAATGCCCTTCTACACCTCCCAATCGTCCACGGTCCCATTCCAGCTGCACTGTTTTGACCCCAAGCAAGACACCACGCCAGAACAGCAAGCGCCCCATGATGCAACCACAACCACCACCTCCCGACTTGGGAGGTCCTGCAACCCAACGTGATGAGTCGTTGAAGAGTGCGAAACGATCCCTCAGAAAGTGGCGCTACAAGATCTGGATGGCACGATACTCACAAGTACCATATGGACCTGAGGGGTTGCTGCCCGACAATGTCCTTGATAAGATCACATTGAACACTCGCATACACAATGTGGATGACTTGAAATCCTGTGGTTGGGTCGCATGTTGGGCCAAAAGACATGGAGAAGATGTGGTGAAGATCTTGGAGGTGCTTGATAGGAAGGTGCAGGCAGAAAAGGTGGCAGAAAAGGCAGCGAAGGATGCCGAGAAATTTCGGAGGGCAGAGACAAAGAAGTTTGAAACTGCTGCCAAGCATGCTGCAAAGGTTGCAGAGCAGAAGGCTGAACGTCACCAACTGCAGGAACTGAAGAAAAGCCAGCCGAAACCTCCCCGTCCCTCATGTGCAAAGAAGCCACCAGCACTCAGTAGTTCATCATTGCTCAATGTCGAGCTTCACCCCCTGCCACCTGTGTTGAAGCAGGCAGGGATATAGCGAGAGGAACTCTCTACTCATCTGTGCTGAGGAGGGTACTTGCTGGTAGGCAGGTAGTGGTTGGAGTATAAGAAACGATCTATTGAGCGCTATGACAGCGCTGGGTTTATATACTAGTTACAGGCGTGACATGTCACTGATGTGACTGTTGATGGGACAAATAGTCCTTATCTACTTACTTATCTAATCTAGTAAGCACGCTGTAATGAATGCTGTACATGCTGCTATAAGTGCAAGTTCAACACTCCCCCTCGCTAAGCATCACATAAGTGTGCGCAAGCGCAGATGGCACATTTAGCTGCCATGTCTATCCTAATAAAATTCAAGGCCTAGTTGGGCTCTGAACTGTTCGAATTTGACATGCCCCAAGTTCTTGGTGAACATATCTGCTGGGTTAGCAGCTCCATCGATGAAGAATATCTCAACCTTTGTCTGGGAGATTACTTCGCATACATAGTGGTAGCAGATGTCGATGTGTTTGGAGTGCTTCTCTGTGATAGGGTTTGTAGCCATGAAAATGGATCCCTGATTATCACCACAAATAGGGGTAGGTTTGAGGTTGTAGCCGAGCTCACTTAATAAGGAGCGTATCCAGACTACTTGGCGACTGCAATCACTGAGTGCCATGTATTCAGCCTCTGTTGAGGAAAGGGCAACTGTCTTCTGGGCATGAGATGTCCAGCTGAATATGCCATCTGCAATTTTCAGGAAGTATCCTGTTTGC
>MU121163.1:0-19278 GCA_014904835.1 Paxillus ammoniavirescens
ATGAGTGAATGATTGTGGGTGGAGTTGGCTAGAGGTCCATGCATATGGAGCATGTTGGCACAGCAGAGCCAATCGAACATTTGGTGGAGCTATTTTGGAGAAAATGGCAACAAAGGACCCCTGACACCCATGCTATCCCAGGGACAGACAGTATTGTGCCAGGGATAGCCCCAGGTAGCTGGGACAACAGCAGGCTTGGGGGCTAGCCCATGTCACATCATGGGGAAAATGCCAGATAATTTATGGTGAGGGGGATATCCCTTGATATTATGGGGATTCCCTTCTGATACATACCTCTTAGGTGAATTGACTATAGGAATATCTTACACCTAATAGGCCTCAGAAAAGGGGTGACTGAAGTGTTCATTTACAACATCAGGAAAACCTTGAATCTCTTATTTGCACTTGTAGTACTTAATTTCAAGTCAAAAGTAGCTAAGTTACATTCAGTGTGCCAAAGCTTGACTAAGGTTTGTGCTTGCTAAGTAATCTCACTCTTGACAAGTGATCTCACTCTCTGCAAGTACTACCAGTCAAAAGGGTGTGATAAGCATGCAAAGTCCACAAGTATCATTGTTAAAATATTACCCAAGGTAACACATTCTACCTCTAAGATGTAATCTCAAAGGTGTGATGATCTGCAAACTTGTTAACATAAAAAGACTGGAAGATATCATAGGAATGGTGGGGTTCAATGTTCAGAGGAATATGCTGTGCACTGTAGCCAGGAATAAGGTGGGCTGCCCAGTATATTGTGTTGGTATGGACAATAGAGATGTTGGCCTGGCACTCATTCGGATAGGGGTGAAATGGATTGTCGGATGAGGTGATGATCATTGGTGATATTGGATGAGCTGAGTTAGCAGCAGAAGTCAGCTGGGAAAGGGGGACAGAGGGATGCTCATCTGGGTCATGAGAAGGGAGTCCTTCACCCTTGAACATGCGGAAAAGACCAAATTTGTTCTGTGGAGTCTTGAATATTGAGCGCATGGCTGAAAGTGATGGGCTCAGCGAACACAAAATGTGAGAATCGGATGACCCCTGCAGTGGGCTCTCAGACAACTCCATTCCAGGCGGAGGTAGAGGTAGGGGACCCTTGGGAAGCATGTCCTGGAAATGAAGAGGTAATCGACAATTGAGCTGACGTGATCTCTGCTGCACCAAAGATAGTGTATCACCCCCCGGAAGTGTGCAGGGTTCAGGTACCAGTGTACGACTGGTGGAAAGCGCCTAGGCTGCCATTCTCAGAATAACAAGACTTAACACAATTATGGTCACACATACTGGTTCAGGGTTTGGTGTGTTATCACTATGATCATCAGCATTCCAAGTCCAGGTCTTGCAAATGTCCTAAATCAGCTCAGTCAGAATGACATGTCTGATACAAAAAATCTGATTATCCAGCATGTACCTGTTCAGGTTGATGTACATTGTCATCTTCAGTTTGAGTTTGAGCCTCTGAGTCATCCCTGCACAATTTTTTTTACGCTGATACACTTCTTTTGCCTTGGACAACACTCCAGACAGCTGCTTTTTCCCCTTTATGCATCCTCATTTATGCTTGGTGAAGTTAGACATATGGGAGAAAGTGCAACCACAGACACATGATTGTTGAAATTGGTCTGCCATGAATGTAGCGAGCTCGATTTCCCGGCGTCACAGTTACTCCTAGTAGTAGGCCTGTTGAGGTTCAGTTGGACAAAGTCCGAGTCATGGCCATGGTCATTGTGGGGGGTGTCTGTGCAATGTAGGGTACGGGCGAAAACTCATTTATTAATAACATTGTCATTAGCCAGTTATTAACACTAGAGGGTAGGGCCGAACTTTGTCAGCAGTAACCTTGTTTATGACAAAGAAATGTGCCAGTGCAGTCGCAATTTTTTCCCTGTGCGAGAGTCCCCATCTTGTTGAATACTGAGAATTAAATCGATGTTATGGCAAAAGTAATACAGAAACTTGAAGTACACAAATAGTAGTAAGTATAGGGTGACTTTTCTAAGACGTGCCATGTACCCATATCCTGCATCCATGAATCTCCACTACTAGTACTCATAGCATGTGATGACTGACTTACTCAAATACAGAATCCCTACCTGGCCAACGCAATTGAGGAGGTATTCTCGACCTGTTTTGCAAAATGTGCCAGCCTCGGGTGCTAATCACACCGTGGGCCTGAAAGAGGTTCAGGACTTCAAGTCAGTAGAACCCTCCATGTTGAAATTCACACGTGCCTCATTGTTCTGCAGGTTGATTGGCTCCACAAATCAAGGCTGGATGGCATTGATGCATCCATCTGGACTACTATACATACTACTACAAAGCATTGAAGGTAAGCTAATCCAAGATTCAGTGCTTAAGTTGCATTCTGATGATAGTCTTAGAGAATGTTCACAGCAGTTGACATCAGCAACTGCACAACCACTCAGCTGGTTGACTTCAAGGCATGGATCAATGCATCTCGGAATGCTATTGCGGAAAATACCTGGATCTTGGTTGTCAAACCTGTTCACATCAAAGGAGACTTGCACGACAGATATGAATATTATTATGTTGTCGAAGACTGGTGCATTATTGCGTGGCATCACATGTTCAATGTGGGGGGCCCTATTCCAAGAGTGTGTAGTCGTCCAAGGGTGGGATCATCAAAGTATGTGTGGTCAGCTGGTGTTTGTTGAGGTACTAATCAGGATTGTGCAGGACATGAACTCGAGGCACAATTCTGGAAACACGTGGAGTATTTCCCCCATGACTTCAATCTGCAATGCTCTGATGTCGTGATGTTGCGTATGAAACTGAACTGGCTTTATTTTGGTAAGTTCGCACACAGATTCACCACTAAATGACTTAAGCTCCTAACAGAAGCCCTTACCATTGAAGAGTCGACTGCTGTGTTGACATTCAGGACTCTGGACAAGCTACAGAAAATCATGACTGTGTTGGCTACCATTTGTAAGTATCTAGATTCAACAGACATTGCTCCACTCATGACCATGAAGGTGAAGTCATGAATGATGGAAATCCTGTTAACAAATTGCATGTTGCGCTGTTCGGTGCGTAGTTCACAGGATTTGCTTGACACAAATTTCTAAAATGCATTCATCAATAGGCAAGACCCAGTATACCCTATGTGGGTTACCAAACTTCATCTCTGCCTAGTTCCTGATCCATCCATTACTTTTCAATGGAAGGCCACCATTATTTCTTGCATTTATATGGCCGCCCAGAAGTCCAATTACTTCAATTGCATTCAATTGAACAAACCAAAAAATGAAACAACATATTCATTACTTTATTGATCACTGCAATGCTGGGCATCCCTACCTTGGTCATTAACCAACGAAAACCATCTACATCAATGGGATTGTCAATTCTGCAGATGTGAAGACATTTGTAGATGATGTCACTACTCAGATGGGTTGGCAGATGACCATGGTAAGCAGTATGATTGTTTGTATGGATTTGCAATGTGTTTACCCACTTGGATAGGCTGGCGTTATGATGGCAGTCGACTGTGCCATCCTTGACAAAAGCATTGTGTGCGAGTTCCCTGGTTTTTGGCGCTGGTTGTGTGCTTTCAGGAATTATCACCCAGCACTTTGGGACTAAGTTGAGATCTATTGCATTTGCAGTACATGTACTCTCGATTCACTTGAGCTGTTCATGTCAACCACTGGTGCTATGATGCACGGAACCTATAGGCATACACATTAGAAGGGGTGTCTTTACCACTGCCACTATGTGTAAGAACCTGTAATGGGCTCTTGGATAGGAAACCTGTCTGTAGTCTACCTCAGTAGATAGTCACTAGATAAGTAGGTAAGTAGTTACCTGTAGTCTACCTCAGTAGATAGTCACTAAGGTAAACTACGGTAAGGAGTGTCTAAGGTAAGTGCATGATTACCTAAGCTGTATGACTATGTTTGTATTCCAACACTATGTTCAGTGTACCAGGTCTGTTTTGTACGTTGAGGTGAGCATCATAGTATAGTTTGGGCCAGTGATATAAACAAGCTCACTTCACAAGTGCATTGTTTGCCACCTGCAGATTTGTGGTGGGTGTTTACTCGGATTCTGCGTGGGCCTCTTTGACTTTTATCATGGTCTCTATATCATTCATCATTGTGTTATGTATATTGTCCTTCTTGGCATTTATTGGCTTTTGTTCTGGACTCACATACAAAAATGATCAGCGTAACCTTCTTGTATAAGACAGTCTTTCCTTTTCCCCCTTGTATCATGGTCATATTATGCAATGACGGCCCATGTGGGCCCAACTATGAATTCCATTCCATTTGTTAGCAAGTATCCCGTCATGCAGGGCCAGTGGCAATTCAGGGGTACATGGCCTAGTGAAGTATCAGACGTGGCACAAAGCACCTCAGTTCGATCATTGAAGAATGATGGAAGCACCTTGAGGAATATGGGAAAGACAGGGCCAATAAACCTGTCTACCGTTTTTGTTAGCTACTGTGGAAGTGACTGACTATTATCTCGGTACTATAGGTATCAGTTAATTAGATTTATGTGTACAAAGGATATGATTGTGGTGTGGTTTCTAATGTTAGCATGGGATGTCGATCCTACTGAACTATTCTGGTATGTATATGAAGTAGGTATGTGTGAATGTAGGTATGGTGTATGATGTTGATCTTTGCAAGGTATATATACAAGTTGAAAACAAACCTACTGTTGATACAATTACGTGTCTCAAACGATAGCAGAAACCTGTGGAGATAAATGATGACTATATTTTTGGGGCAGCGGCACATATCAAAGTGTACCTTTGCCCAGAGTGCGGCTGCCCAGTTCCTTCTGAGCCCACATTCCTGGGCCCTGGTTCTGGCCACCCCTTCAGGGTGTTCGAGACTGGAGGGCTACTGCGGCCTTTGCGCAGGCGCATGCTGCCCTGACTCGAGCCCGCATGTTAGGTCTTATGGGGGATTGCAGCTCTTCCTGAATGGTGTTCCAGCTGTAAGCGATTGAAACATTGCACGTGCTGGAACTGACGTGATACCTCGTGATACAATGCCCCATGATCCTGTTGAGGGATCAGTCAGTACTCAGTAGATCAGAATTCTCATTGTTGAACTTACTTTGATAATTTTGCCTCTGTGCGTTAATGGTTGAGGGCCAAGTTCATCTGGTAGTGCAGATGGTGGCATCTATAGTGCAATTGTGAGATCTGTGATCGAAGGATGGCAGTGCAAACTTACTGTAAATGGTATAATACTTACTGTAAATGGTATAACAATGTCATGATAATGAAGGATGTAATGAAGTGACATCGGAGTTCATAAAGGAGCAATCTCAGTGAGGATTATGTAAGCACAGGTTACCAGTTATCTACAATATATTTACCATGTCATACATAGTTGCTGATTCCATAACATCAGTCACTGTTATGAGTAGTTCGGTTATAGTGGCATTCAAGTCCTGTACATACTACTATCAGTTTGGTTTGATGGTCCGCACTGGATGAAATGAGATTCTTATTCTTGCCTTTACATTTATGGACTTGTCAGGACAATCATGATTAATCCTCATGAATTGTGACTAGTGGGCGATGTCAAATTTCAGCAGGTTCACTTGTAAAGATAAACACTTGATAATAGCAAAGCCCTCCAGACACCCCTGGACCCCAACTGTGATACTCTCCCCACTGCTTTTCTATTTTCTTGCGACGATGCCGTCTTTGCATCCCAGCTTAATCCAAGTTGACTGATTCAGGTAACAGAATCGCTAGTGTCACCACACTTACCAACGGCAATTGTACCATCAACATTGTAGAGTCTACAACCTACACTCCTCTTTCCCCAATCTTCAGATTCCACCTCACGGCAGTGATGCACAAGGATGGGCATTAAATGTGGGAAAGTGACTGGGCAACCAATTCCGATATCATAGGGATGTCAACTGGTGAACCAATGTCAGCCCATATTGATTTTTCAGCGACCGACCCATGGGCCAATGTCTGGTGTTTGGCATATTACCCATGGGCCCATTTTTCTTTCAGTGATGGACTGATTGTGGTGTTGGGTGAAAAATAGGTGGATTGGTGGACCTGGGGGGGCTTTCCAGTCAATGGGCCCATCAGAGGAGCACTGTAGGTACATTCTGTATTCCGCCCATGGGCCCATGGGCTTGTTGGCTGTCTTGGCATTCCACCCAAGGACCCATTGGCCATTGGTACTCAGTGTAGCTATGTATATAGTTTGTTCACAACTTCAGTTCACAATTATTGGTGAAACTGTACTTGGTAGATATATTTGAGTTAGCCACACAGTCGAGGAAGCCGCCCTCAATTTTGGTGTTCTCATAAGCTGAAATATCACTACGTATCTGCCAATCGGTTTCCCATCGAGTTCACACATGCAGTCTCGCTGTTGGAGCCTGTGTCACTCATTCAGCCATTGAAATGGCCGTTTGCCATTTGTCATTTACAATTTACCATTGGCCTACAGCAAAGGTGACTATCAAAGGGCAAAGGACAAAGGGCGAACAGTGAATGGCAAATGGCAAATGGTGAATGGTGAATGGCAAATGGCAAAGGTAAGACAAGTGGGAAAGATCATTGCAAAGGTGAACGGTGAATGATGGTAAATGGAAAACAGAGTCAAAGGCAAGACGGCAATGAGTGAACGGCAAATGGAAAATGGCAAACAGCAAACACTCAACAGCGAAGGGAAATGGCAAATGGCAAATGGCAAATGGCAAATGGCAAATGGCAAGCGGCAAACAGCAAATGGTGAATTGGGAATGGTGCATGGCAAATGGTGAACAGTGGCAAACAGCAGCAAACAGTGGCAAACAGCAATGGCAAATGGCAAACAACAAACAGTGCTGTTCACCATTTGCCACATTGAACCAATGTTTCAAATATGTGGTGGACACTTGCCGCCGGCCTTGCGAGCTTAAAATATTGTAGATATATCTGCTGACACTGGCACAGTGGCCCACTGAGGCTGATGGCTCAGTTGGCTGATGCATGGCAGTACTGCCGAGGAAAGCCTCGGCACAGCATAACCAATAGGTTCTGCATGCCCAATTCAAACAATGATTTCGAATTCATGCTTGTAGGCTTTTGTGCTTGCCACATCCATATTCCTGCATCGCTCATGCTTCCTGGGCCCACACTTTCACAGTCGCATGGGCAAAGACTGTGAGTTGTACTACTCCACAGATCACGGCCTATACGAGACCAAGAGCTCCATGGTTAAAACCTTTCTTCCCCTTATCAATCAAGGGGCCCTCACATGGTGATCTGCCCCCATGTGAGTGCCTTTTCTTTGATTAGGGGATCAAAGATTTTAACCCTGGAGCTCTCAGTGTCGGCTAGCCCACAATCAGTGAAGTAATACAATTCGCAGCATTCGCTTTTTCGACTGAGAAGCTCAGTTCGCAATATTCACCTTTGCCCAACTTCCCCTGTTCCCTTGCCCCACCTTTGCCTTTGCCATTTGCCATTCGTCATTTGCCATTTGCCGTTCACTCTTCGCTGAGTGGCAAATGTCAAATGTCAAATTTTGATCACCGTCATCAATCTCATGCCTTGCATCTGCATTGAACTCATCGGCCTGCATCACCAATTTCTGCTCACTATAGCCTATGTATATAGTTTGTCCATGGAAAATGGACTCAACAGCAAAAGGCAAACAGCGAACACTCAACAGCAAAGGGAAATGGTGAATGGTGAATGGTGAATGGTGCATGGTGAATGGTGACGGCCAATGGCAAATGGCGAACAGTGAACAAGTGACAGCAAATTGTAAATCGTGAACAGTGAATTGTAAATCGTGAACAGCGAAGGTGGGACAGGGACACGAGGCAGCAAAGACAATATAATCACAAGGATGAAATAGATGTACTGTACAAATTAGCTAGTGATGGTCGAAAAGCCAGGACAGCGATTCCAACATCCCCTGGACATCCTGTAATTGGTTTCACTGATCCACAGCATCCTCCAGCCTTTCCTTCAGGTAATGCAGCTCTAGCAACAGACACAGTACTGCATATCTATAAGCAAAGCTATGTGTGTATCAAAAATAGTGACTTACTTTGATGAATCTTGCTCTGCTCTGCTTGAATGCTCCAGGCTCTGGCTATCAATTGTGCTAGAGACTGAGCCCTCAGTGCCAAAGGCCACAGCCCACTAGGTTTGGTCAGTAATGGTGATTGTGTGGTGCTCCCAAGAGTGGGTCTTGGCTGTGAAGCAGCCATCCCTGCTAGGTGAAGGGGTGTGTGGCGTGGTGGTGAGGCATCAAGATCAATGCCTGTGTGTGACATGAGTGGCAGCAATGCATCAAGCCTGATTCCTTGGGGTGGCTGACGATGAGGAGTTGGGGAAAAGAAAGGGTTGATGATGGTTATATTAGTCAGGTTATTTGCATGTGACAAGTAGGTTGAGCACCGAGGAGGGGATGCCTCTAGATTGATGATGTGGGGACTGGGGAAAGTGGGAACCGCAGAGCAAGATGGGGGTGACATGTTCACATCAATCTGCATGGTGGGGTCAGCTCTAAACTGCCAATTAGGCGGTGACATGTTGATGTCAATGGCAATGGCGACCAGTAGTATCGAGGCCAAAGTCGATGTGGGTGTGATCGGTGTGCTGTGATTGTCACTGCAGACCGTCACTTGGAAGGTATTCTGGGAAATAGTCTTTGGCCACCCTGGTAAATGTCAGTCTCACATTGGTGCAAAGGTGGAAACATATACTGCCCATGGGAGTTTGAAATCTGATGTGTCACGTCATTGATGGGAGTTTGGTTAGATTTATTTAAAGTATGAAAGGCCCTAAAGCTGCATTTCCATTTTTGGTCACTTTTGCTGTTTTCCTGTGTTCATCAATCACCATTTTCCTGTGTTCATCAATCACCATTTTTGCTTGTTCATCAATTGCCGTTTTTGCTTGTTTGTTGATTGCATTTTGCTATCAGTCCTCCATCCATTGAATCTTAAATTCTTGTTCACTGTCCCATGGCCGATACTCCTTTTCTGAAACTGTCTAAATCATTGTTTCAAGTTGTTCAAACTTGGCTCCATCACTGTGGTGCTGCCATTGAGGCGGCACTCGCCTGCCCAGTGTTGGAGAGTCAAAAGGCTGAATTCACAGAACTTCTCATGGCAGAAGGGGTATGTCAAGTCATTCACCATGCACCTCTAATCTCAATGGTCCCCCTAGCATCAGATTTCCGCATTCATCGCGGCTTATCCCAATTCTAGCAACCTGTCCATCAATCCATTGCTTGCCAAACTCATCCTTCACTGCCAGGCCTGTCAGTCAGCGCTCACTGTCCTCACTTTGATGTCAGACTCATCATAGGCAGAGAAGCCAAAGGCTCGGCCATCAGATGTCTCCCATGTCCCACTTCCTGCAACACAGCAGTTGTGGAGACCATTCCACAACACCACCCAAAAGCGGGTCTTCCTCTCCCCCACAGCAGGTGTTGAGTTGTCCAACGCCGACCACTTTCAGTACCTGCGGAAGACTCACAAAGACCTTAGAGAATGGCTAATTTTTGCTGATAGCGAGTTACACCGCAATTCTGACAAGGTTCACACCACATTGGCTGCCCAGGTCTCCAAGCAAGACACACTCCAGTGGCACCTGGAATTGTACCAGGTGACGGTGAACCTGTTGAAAGAGAGGAACACTGACCTGCAGGAGAGAGCGGAGAAGAGCGAAGCTCTTGCCGCTGTTCAGCGGGAGGAGCTCCAAGATCTGCGCTGCCAACTCGGAGAATTAGAGTCATTAAGTACAGGAGCTCCCATGCCTGACATCTTGTACCCAGGTAACACTGTCTTGCAGTCAGAATCACTCAGTGATTTATTTCATAAGTAGCATAAATGCCTTATACTGTACTATGTATGATCTACTAGGTGCCATCTATGGTAATGAGCGTGGCGGCAGGTGGAATCATCGGGCCGAATAAAACATGTATCTGATTGCCCCAGCACCGGTCTGGAATCCGAAGTCTGCCCCGGTCCGGCCAAACGCATGGCAGATGCAATGCACAACACAACTCACAACAATCACAACACAACCCCACCACAAACCATCTGTGAAATAATACCGGCAGTCAATTTTCCATCGCTAAAGTGAGCATTTGCCCATCCTGCCACTTCATTTGCCTGACATTTTCGAAACAGCACTGTGTGAACAACCAGCCGATTCCCCTACACAGACGCCGACAAAAAAACATGTGTTCTATTATCCCCTTTCACACACAGGTAAGTATACTAAGCATATGGTGGGCATCTGGTGGACTGATCAAAACCAGGTGTCAACTCCACGTGACCTCTATGTTGAAGAGCATCTCAGGCGCCTGGAGGACACTTTAGCCAGGGCGTTGGAGCAAGCAGAGGCCACGGAGGAAATCAGTGCCAGGATTACCACAAGGTTCACATGATTGGCTGGGCAATTGGAGAGGCAGCAAAGGAAGTTGGCGTATTTGTCTCTGTTGGAGGTGTCGCTTGCGTTGCTTGAGGAAGGAAACAACATGCTCAGCCAGTGCCTGACAACATTGGAGAGGCTCGGTGTTGAACAAAAACAAGAACTGCAAGAGATATACAGAGTGTTGGGGGAGATGAACACTGCACAATCACAGTCAGTATTTGGCAAGCCAAACACCTTGCTTGCTTAGTACATTTCCACCATATATTGTAGCTACTCTGATACACTCAGTACAACTTAATCAAAGGGGGTGTGTAATATGTATGATATGATTGCTATTGGGTGCTGTCAGATGTAGGTCAGATCTGATGATAACAAATGGGAATGGCGGCAACGAGTATCAAAAGCTGAGACTCCCCCCGTTGCTTCTTATTTTCCAATCATTTCCCAAGAACAGCAAATCCTCAAGGATGTACTATTCGCTGGTAACTTGAAGATGTTTCTCTGGCCCAGTGTACACAGCTAAATTTGAATTCTCAGTGTTGTGATAGATGTCCTGATGGGCAAGTCTGCAAGGTGGGCAAGAAGACAGGCAAGTTTGGGCCTTGTGATCATTGTACCGCAAAAAAGATGAGGTGTTCAGCATTGCAAACGTACCTGGCAATCAAGGACGCCAGGAGCCATGCTGTCATCCATGCAGCCAGGTCGTGAATGTGATTGGGCCTGTCAATTCCAAAGAAGACTTATAAAAGTGTGGAGTTTGTTCCCTTGTCAGCCGATGAGGATTCTGATTTGGCGGTGAAAGTGGTGCAGACAAAGCAATTAGTGGTTCAGCCAGCAACAAGAGAGAATTCAGCAACAGGAAAGCTAGCATCAGAGAATATCGGCGAAGGATACTCGGTGTACAACCCCAAAGAACCCCGCAAAAAGATCGGTGAGGTGATCAAAGTGAAACCTCACCAACCCGGGGAGATAGATGGTGAGCACATTTGACCTTCATGTTCTCATCCCGTCAATAGACAGTGCAGTATTTATCATAGGTCAATGGTCAATGCCGGCCCCCAAGCTTACCCAAAAGCAGTGTGGAGAGCTAGGAGAAGCCATCACCACCCTAGAGGCTCAAAGTGCGGCGCTCGTCGAGTGAGCGGAAGAGTACCGTGCTGAATTCTGAGCTGCACTGATGAAGATCCAGCAAGACAACTCGGCTCTTGTCATATACCAGGCCATGGAGAAAGAAATGGTGGAGCTTAGAGCAGAGCAGACGCGGGCAATGAACATATTCACAGGCAGCATGGATTGAATAGCATGTAACTAGCTACTTTGTAATGGATGCATTCCCTATGTAACTAGCTATTTTGTAATGCATGGCCACTTTTATTGATGAGATAGTCAGAGGGATCCATCTTCTTCGGCTTCTGTATCCTGGTTGGCCATGCGGCAATCACAGGTTCTTGGGTGGCGTCCTTCCTGGGCTTCTTGGCAACAGGCAAATCAGTGACTGGTTTTGGCCGCTTCGGCACCATTGGCTTATGCTGTGAACCCTTCAAGATGGTGCGCCTCAACATCTTGCACCACTGTATCACATCAGCGACACACGAGTCAGTGATGCAAGTTGAGGTGACGAAGGAAGGAAGGGATGGATAGGTGCACATCGCCAATGTTGACTTTGACATGGCAACATTGCGGAGTATCATGCCTACAAATGCAGCATGTAAAGCAATATACCATCGCCCATACCTTTCACCCGCAGAATTGTGCAAAGTGACCAAAGTTATGGCTTTGAAGGCCATGGCCCAACTCTTGTGTGGTACATCTCCAGCATGATGAGAGTTGGTATCCCAACTGAAGTCTAGGAGGGGGATCTGGCAAGCACAATTTTGATCAGGTGAATGGGAGTTGTCGATTTGCTCCAGCAACATCACCAGATGTCTTCCTACCAAAACCATGTTCACTCACTTCATCCGAACATCTTTGGGCACCCCCTTGGTGTTCCACCCCACTGCCAGGTCCACATAGGTCTGCCGCTCACTGTCGGACAGTGTTTTCAACAATGCCGATGCAGCTTTTCGCCAATACTGGACATACCCCAGCAAACCAGGAGCAACCTTGGTGAGCTTTTGGGTTTCCTCCTTGATCTGATTGGCATTGTCAGAAGTTAACACCATAAACCAGTTGGTTTTTTGGAAATATTCTTCCTTGTCGGTCAACTCCCAGGACCGGTTATTAAGCCAGTTCCTCGCGGACTGCCAGAGCCAAAGATCAGTGTCCCTGGTTCATTCGCCAAAGACAAATCAGGGCCTACATTCTGCAGCTTCTTCGTCGCTTCTATGTCATTCTTGTGATCCACAGTCACAAATTGCCATATGACCTGAGTAATGATAGCTTCCTTGTGTGCAACTTGTCCTTGGCCAGAGATCTCACGATATTCTTCGAGGACACCTTCAAGGAGGGTGAGCTGCTCTTTGGTGAACTAACTGCAAGGCATTTTTGAAGATGGCGAGAAGGAAGGATCAGAATGGTTTGATGAAGAGCTGACTGGATTTGCTGGCCTGCTGTATACCAAACCGACTTCTGCTCAAATACATAATATACAGCATGGTTATTAATAATGGCTGGTCCATACAATGAGAAAGATAACAGTGGGTCTCTGCATTGCCGATGAGGACCTGATCAAGGATGGCTACTTCAGCAAGTGTGGGGAAAGGAAAGGCTCTCCGACATGGTCAAGAAATGCTACTAGAATAGGTCTCCATTACTGAAGGGTGAAATGCTTGGCCGGAGTGACAAGCGCCGGAGCACGCCAAATATAAAGTTGCTCAGCATGTGACCTAGAGTAAAAGTTCCATCTTTCACTCCATTACAACATGAACAAGTATTCTCGAAAGAAAGTTTCTACCAACACACACCCTGTGGAATCTGGAGACAAGTCGACATCAGGTTGCTTGAAGCCCAAATTTCGATATGCCTATTGGCGATTTCAATGCCCATCTTCAACGCCAAATGTGCCAACCCCACCATCCATAGAAACCAACAAAATCAATCACACTGATGTTCAACCTACCATGGGTGGAGTCAGCGATTGGATCACCACTGACCAATTAGAGAGTGCATGGGAGAAACCTCAGAAGCAGTGGAGAAAGGCAAGTAAGCCTAATTTATCCCACAACAAGACGTAGTAAAGATGTACCATATCACAGGGGCAAAATGATCTGATGAGGGAATGGTTGGAGTACGAGGATGAATACTTGGAAGCTCTCCTCCAACAAGAGGGAGCTGATGGGAGGACTTGTAGCAAAGGCTGTGGGTGTGACAGCGTTTACAGGTGTGCTGACTGCTTCGGCCGACCTATGTTGTGTACCTGCTGCTGTTAATCAGCACACCAGCTACATCCTTTTCATCATGTGGAGCAGTGCTCGGGGGATCACTTTTCCCCCTCTAGCTTAAGGGCAGCAGGCCTAGTTTTGCAACTCGGACATGGTGGGGCGAGGTGCCCAACCACATCAGCTGGCCGATTTGATCATTTAGATTTGGCCAACAGAGAAACCAAAGAGGAGGTGGAGAAGCAGGAAGCTACGGAACAGGTGTCCATGGATGAAGAAGGCTTTCCTACCATGGCGAGCATCCAAGCCACACTCGACTCCTTCTCCATGTTTGATGCCCGGCATTACGACAACACCAGGAACCACCTCCTCACCATGGTTGATGTCTCTGGCATCCACGTTGTCACCATATGTCCATGTAAATGTCCCCAACAGAGTCCATTTTAGGCCCAACTATTGCAAATAGGATTGTATCCAGCTACTCAGAAATCACCGAGGACTGCATTTACTTTCCAATCCCTAGAGTCTTTCAGGCTCATGAACTTGGAGTGCATGGTGATGGTGATGAGTTTTTACAAATACCTCTGAAGAGTGACCGACCCCATTGTTCCACATTCTACACCGGTAGGTTGATTCAATGACTGCGGTGATGTAGCTAGCTGAGGTCTAGGCAAGGACTGATACAAGGGATTGCTCTGCATCAGCAGGCAATGGAGATACCTCCAAAACAAGCTGGCCTTCGGGTTTGCCCACGATTCCACAGTCGAGGTGAAAGATGGCGATCTAGCATACTTCTGTCCAGCTTATCCTCAGCCCGGAGTTAATCTCTCTGAAGACTGGACGGAAGATCTCAGAGGAGCTTGGAAATACAGTAGATCCTTCGTTATGGATGGGAACTTCTCCACCGAGCACATGAAGCTGAAGAACAACAATAACTTTGATCTGACCAGCGGGAGTGGCTATTTCACTGCCTTGCCACATTATCAAGCACATCTTCAGATCGCCGACGACAAACAGCTGGTGAGTGACCTGTCCCTTCCCTCACTTCCACCCTTCATCTCCTGTGTAGAAATCCACCTGTCATGAGCACAAGGCAGTCAATCAGGTTCATGCTACCCAAAAGCATCTCGTGGCTACAGGGATCGGAACCATCACCTGTGCTAGACACGGGTGCTTCATGCCAGACACCGTGGTTGACTTCCAGAAAGGCGAACAGCAAGTCAACATGGACTAATTGCTTTGCCAAGCTCTCGGCAAGCTGGAGGGAATGCCGAGAGCTGCCGTCATCTACGACATCGCCTGTCAGTTCAGCATACATTTCGGCACTCAGGTTTTGAAGAGCAACTATCTGAAGTTTTCCGACAGCATCCAAATTGTTTGGGGTATTGGACTATTTCACATACATGGTCATCAAGATGTTTGTCTCTCCAGGTACAGCCCTGATCTCATTCCTGGCATCAGCAAGGTGGATGGTGAGGTTTTGGAAACTCTTTGGTCTCAGTTGAATGAGATTTGTGGGTCGACTCACTTGATGACCGCTGCACATCGCCAAGAAGTCTTGAATGATCACATGCTGGACAGCAACTGAAAAAAGATGTTGAATATCTGTGAGGTAGAATTAATGAGGAATGGCACAACCACGCTCATCTGTTAACAGTCCAGTCGCTATCAAGGAAATATATCCAAGCTATCCAGGCCTTGGAGGTCGCCGAAGAGGGCTGCCGAAATCTCACTGAAAACGCCGACCAGTCTCTCATCACTCAGTGGATCACTCAAGCCAAGGAAGCACAAAGTCGGTGTTTTGCCGATGTCACAGTGATGGACATCTTTGACATCCAATTACAGCGTGGTAAGAGAGCCTCTTGGTGGAGAAACATGAAAACTGAACTTTGAAGCTCCCACATGGGCGGAGATGCAACTGCAGCTGGCTGAAGATCCAGCTCAACCCGGTTCAGCCCATGGCGTCGCAAGTTGGCTGTCTCTTGGGCTGAAGATCGAAGAATTACAGTGAGCGATTTCGATGTGTTTGGCGGTTGCTGGCTAATGCATTGTAGATTGAGGATTGCTAGATTGGTGAAGCAGGGGGGATCCAACCCCACCGTTACTGAGTGCCTGGATATTGATTGACGAAAGACGTGATTGGACAACATGATAGATGATTTTTCTCGAAAAGCGAACCAATATCTTGCCAAAGACATCCTAGTCAGCCAAGGACACACCAATTCTGACTGGCATGGGAAATATTGAGTAATACAGGGACAGGATTAGGAATACTTTAATTAATGTTAGGGTTAGGGTTAGGGCCATTGGAAGCCAAAGCTTCACTACATACTGATTATGCTTAGAATGATTCAATTTCTATGGTCTGATTTTATTTAATTAGAGTTGATTTGTGCTCCAGAACTACTGTTGAAAACAATGAATATGGAATTCCCTATTTGGGAAGTCACATGTTGTGTGCGCGCATGAATTTGCTTGCACATGTGTGAATTTATTATGGTGCATTTGGACTGTCATACACCCACAGCACGGGAGTTCACACTTCAATCCTGTTCGCATCTGCCTGGTGTTGTGAAGGAACATGTGCCTGGCTTGTACAATGCAATGTGCCAGTGGATGTGTCATTGTCATTAGGGATGGTCCTCCTCTTTATCCTACCAGGACCGGCACTGTGATTTGTGTCACCGTTGGGTGTTGCTGGTGTGGAGACCGCTGGGGGACCTGCAGCATCAATAAGATGGCGGTGTTGAGACAAGGTAATGGGAATAACTGCTGAGGACATACCGGAAATGGGAACGTGCAGATGGGAGGTCGCTGATGACTTGGGCTGAAGTGTGAAGGGTGTGGACTGAGTCCCCTCGAAATTACCAGTGCCTCCCGTGGCTAAGGACTCAGAACCCTGTTTAAGAACAGTAAACAGGGGTGTTAAGAACATTTCTGGGGGTACAGGTGTGGAGTCCGGATGCGGCAGGGGAAGCACAGAAGGAATGTCAACTTGGTTCTCTGCAGAGGGAGTAGGCATGAATGCCATAGTACTGCTGGCTGTCAGAGAGGAGTTGTAAAGAGTATGTCGAAGTCGAGGCAGTGAAGGGACATAGCTGCCCTGACAAAGTGCAAGATTGCCATTCCAAGTGGATATGGGGGACATATCACCAATGCCAAGTTCTGTGGAGTCCAGGTCTGGTGGAAGCAGAGGGAGCCCAAATTCATCTAACTCAGTCTCTAGAGAGGTGTCGCCATCTGTCTGGGGCTTGGTAGGCATTTGAGGGATTGAATGCAGCAGAATGGGAACATCTTGCATGTTTGGCATAAACTGTGGGTGGGGGTGTCAAGGAAGATGTTGATGTAGTCTTGGGAACCAGGGTGTTCATGCCCATTGCTGGGGTCAGTGAAGCTACAGACGACGAGGAAGGAAGTAGTGTTCCCTCTTTGGACGAGATCTCAGTTGAGGAAGGAAATGGCATGCCTTCTTGAAAGGTAGCACTGCATGCTATTCCAAAGAAGTTGCCTCAGCAAATGACTTAAGATGATGGTCAGTTCTCAGAGACTCACAGAATAGAGCTTGCAGGAACATAGTAAATGGCTTCACAATTCGTTCTTGGTAGTCGGACAATGATTCACGAAGGTACCGCCAGACAGGGCTGGCCCATGATGAAAGCTGACAAAAAACATAAGGAAACAGGTGATGAAATCAAAGAACAGATGGCATACCTGTCACGTCCTGTGACTTTCCATATCCATTCAACCTATTTCCAACCCATCCCGATATACCCGACAACTTCAGGTTGTACTTAAACATTTCCTTTCTCTGTTTCCTGTTTCCCGATTCCCGTTCCCATTCCCAAGTCTTCAGACTACTATTAGTAATCAGGTCCACCTTATATCTGTTTCCTGTCATACTTTCCTTTTTGTCATCATTTGCCTATCATTGTTAATCTAACATGCTCATTCGTCATTTGCACGTCTTGTATGGTAATCCTGACATCTTTCTTTTGTTGCACATTGGGATTCCCAAAAGACCCGACACTAGTCCATTTATATCTATCTGGACTTTCAGTATATAAACCCCATGTAACTCTGCTACTTTCCTTAGTTCAAATATCAATAAGATCCCAATCCCATTACCCTCTACTTCTCTGAATCTCCCCCTTAATTCTTGAGTTGATCTCAGGACTTATACATCTGACCCCCTCTGCAAATCAAGGGACAAGGACTCGTACAGGGGTGCAACACATAAGTTGAATGTTGGAATACAAACGTAGACATACAGCTTAGGTAATCACGTACTTACCTTAGACACTCCTTACTGTAGTTTACCTTAGTGACTATCTACTGAGGTAGACTACAGACAGGTTTTCATATCCAAGAGCCCATTACAGGTTCTTACAGGTTATGAGCCCCGAGACCTGTCAGTAACACCCAGTCCACTCAACTTCGAATTCCCTCTATGGCCGAAATTCCCGCACTTAGGACGGACGGACGGAATTGGTCAGCGTGGTGAGCAAATCTCGAATGGGCAGTTGATGAACTAGGAGTTCGTGCTTACCTTAGCGGAACGACGCCAAATCCTTACGATGAACAAGCCAACGCACTCGCAAAGTGCGCAATCGTTTCCACCATCCCAGATTCGTTATTCCTCCGAATTCTCCACACCGAGTCAGCTTACAAGTGCTTCGAAACCCTCAGAAATTTATTCGAGAGGCCTATAGCTACTACAGGATGACTACGAGAAGTTTGGAACTACAGGAATGCACGGGAGGCAGCGTACTCAGTTGAGACAGCCAACGACTGTCATGACACGTCACAGCGTGACGATGAAGTCAGCCACGGAGCAGGCAGACAGAACATCGACGTACTGACCAGCCACATGCGCCGTCAGCACCAACGGGAAACGAGAAGCCAGGGAAGAGTTGACAGGAGGAGAGAAGTGGGTAGAAAGGGGAAGGAGTCGAATGGGAGGGCCGACGAGAAGGCAACCACAGCGACGGGACCAGGCAGAGAAGCCACGGACCACACGGCTGACGGCGTAAGCCTCGTCAAGCCCACGAGCTGCGAGAACGACTCACCGAGGACCCGAGTCGACACCACACCACCACCACCTCCTACATCTCCCACCATGCCAGTCGAGCAGCCGGCACCCACATTGAGGTGATCGAGTCACCAACGAGGTCGAAACGGCCACGTACCGCGTAACAGGACGTGTCGAACACGTGAAGATGGTGAGGGGAGCCGGGGGAGAGTAGAGTAGAGCAGTCGAGGGAGCAGGGCAGACGACGAAGACGGTGATGACGACGACGTCCACCACGGCCACATCGAGCCCCAGGAGCCCCAGACGACATGTCAGACGGCCGTCAACGAGGCCGCTGACACCTCGAACCCGAACACGATGAGTGCAGGGATGATGATGCCAGTGGGCACGTCGAACGGACCGCTGAACGGGTCCAACGAAGCCAAGGGAAAGGGGGGGAAAGGTGAGGGGAACGAGAGGGCGAGTGGGGACGTAGCCCCCAGCTTGAACGGCGAAAATGCCGTACCCGACTCAATCCCACCAGCCCCCAACCCAGA
>MU121163.1:19398-32086 GCA_014904835.1 Paxillus ammoniavirescens
TCGACGAAGGAGTCGAGTCGAGTGAGGGGGAAAAGGGTGACAGGGATGAGAGGGCGAGTGGGGACGTAGCCCCCAGCTCGAACGGCGAAAACGCCATACCCAACTCGATCCCACCAGCCCCCAACCCAGACAAACAAGGACCACCCCTGAGCATGCCGCTCGAGGGGGAGAAAGGTCAGCAATCGAGCGGGCACGCTGACGAAGCAGCCACGCACCTGGAACGACCGCGAAACGAGTTGAACGAGGACTCGAAGGGGGAAATAGGTGAGAGGGTCGAGAGGGCGAGTGGGAACGTAGTTCCCAGCTTGAACGATGACGGTGGGGACGAGAACGTCCACCACAGGTACGTCGTACCCGACTCAACCCCACCTCTCCACCCAGACGAGGTCGTCATGCATGAGCATGACACGGCCATGCACGAGCATGACGACGCCGTGCAGAGCCCAGAGGGACGACCCCCGCATCGAGTCGACGAAGGCCGTCGACAATCGGAAGTCGAGGCCAGGGACGAGGCCAGGGACGACGAGGGAAGTCGAGAGGTCGAGAGAGAAGTCGAAGGGACCAGAGGTGACCAGGAAGGTCAGGAGAACAGGGAAGGGGGCCGGCAGGTTGAGAGAACGACGAACGCCAACGGACATGAACCACCACCATCACCCTCACATCCCGAACGACACCACGACGTCAACGACACTAAGTCGAACAAAACGCCCACACGACGACGTGCAGACGTCATGCACGACCCAGGGGGTCAAACGGTTGCACCAGAGGACAAACCCCCGAGCATACAGCTCGAGGGGGAGTCAGGTAAGCAGTTGAGCCTATATGTCGAGGCCAACCACGTCGAGGAAGACCCAGATGACCAGAACCTGCCAAGAAACCCTGTGGGCAAGACAGACGGTGACGAACGCCGTCCCAACGGGCCCACAGAGCCTCCTGACGAGAAGGAGGGGGAAGGAGGGGTCAACGGTGAGCTGAAGGTCGAGACGAGGGTTGAGACGGTCGAGAACATTGAGTCGAGGGAGTCGAGTCGAGTCGACGAACCAGAGGACGAAGGGGCCGATGAGAGGGCAGAGATGAGGGGAGCCAAGGACAAGACAGGGAGACAGAGCGAAGGCAGTCAGCAATGGCACGGTAAGCCGAATGTGACGACACACCCACCTGTGACTTCCCATCCACCTCCCTACACCACGACACGACCTACTCACCACGTCAACCCGCCACGTCGTCGTGGACGACTCAAGACCAGACCTACAAACGTCAGCCAGCCCGAGCGTACGGAGTACGCACCACGCCATACGGTCAAGTCGACAACCTCCCGGACCAGTCGGATGCGACGGCAATGGTACAGAGCTGCAGGGGGAGTATCCCAGGGTCACCAGACTCTAGGACGAAGGGCACCGAGGCCCATATGTCGCTACCGACACCGTCGACACCACCCACACCACCAGCGAGCCACAAATTACCAAATCGGGTAATCACGCTCAAGCGTAGAACTTCAACACCGTACATATCTACGGACCACGGACGCTGCGAGTCATTACAGACTCAACAAATTTATTCATTCGTTTACAGGATCTATTCTAATAGGTATCCTTTCTTTTATTATCCATTCATTGAATCATTTTCTTTGATCCTCCCCATACTCCGTTTGAGGGGGAGTGTTGGAATACAAACGTAGACATACAGCTTAGATAATCATGTACTTACCTTAGACACTCCTTACCGTAGTTTACCTTAGTGACTATCTACTGAGGTAGACTACAGACAGGTTTTCCTATCCAAGAGCCCATTACAGGTTCTTACATTGAAGCCAAAGTCCCTACCCCCTCAGACACATTCTGGACCCCCATTCCTGATACCCGATTACCTGATTCTTCGGGTTTGCTCCAGAGCCTTCGGGATTGAATCCGATTCTGACAATACCTAAATACTCGGATTTCATCATTAACACGAGGATCAGGTTCACCGATGTAGAGACTTGCATGCCAACCGGTGGCCTTGAATACAGTTTCCAGGAGTTCCCCAACCATACCACCCAGGCCTTCAATTGACCTGGTAAGAAGTTGAGACATGTACAACCTGAAGTGGAGTGGAGTGAGGGGGTGAAACTCACTTTCTATGAACTGGATTGACAAGCTCAGCCTGTGCTTCCTCACTGCGGCATTGGCACTCATCTTTGGCACGGTTGGTAATCTCCACCTTAAATTCCTCATTTTGCATACTGAGCCTGACTTCGGCAAGCTGCCTAAGGTTTGCCACCCCTTGTGCCTTCGTCAGCTGTTCGCTGTTTGACATGCCATCACCTAAAGGTTGTGCTTTGGACTCTTCCCTGAACTTTGTGAACTCCTCTGTGCACATGAAATATTCAGTGGCTGAAGGACCACGAGTGCCTTTCAGACTCGACTTCATGATCTTGGTGATGCATTTACTGAAATCTGTCTCTCTTGCTTTGCTCTCGTCCCTTTGAGCATGGTAAAACCAGCTCCTGATTTGCTAGATAGTATGTAATCAGTGGTTAGGAAACTCTATTTGCATGCAAAAAAGCCACATACCCCTTTGTGTGTCTCCGCGAACTTGCCAAGCGCCTTCTGTTGATCTGCTGTGAGGGCCTCATGAGTAGCTCCCAGGAACCGTTCATTAATTTCAGGCCACTTCTCAAACCATTTGTAAGTCACTGTTGTCCAAAATGTTTTCAAGGTCATTTGGAGCTGGCTTTTCATAAAGTCAGATTTTTTCGAAAGCAACCACATTCGTTGCTCTTCACTGGCCCAAACTTTGGCAGGCATTGCTAAATCATATCAAATTAATTATGGTGAGATCATATAATCATGTCATAAAACTTAATCACCTTGTTATTACTGCACTTGTTTTCAGACTGACAAAGGAGGGCAGTGTTAACGTTGTCACTTAAGGTTTGCCATTGTTGAAATTTTTGTATCAACCAATCATATTGTTTCAATAAGGTTTGTTAGGGCAGGGATGAGGGCCAGTTCTAAATTTTCCCCACCTTCCACAAACCACACCCTGGGGCTCATTCCACTATGCCAACTGATGGCATCATCACTTTCTGTTTATCAGAACTAACCTCAGCAATCGCTCTTGTCCAAGATGATGGTGGTAAGCTATTTGTCAGTTTCCCCCTGCCTGCTTATTCCTCACTCTTTCAAGAACCAGTTACAGAATTTACCATTCCTGAGCTGAAGTCTGCCATCGCACTCCTGCAGCAACAATACAGTACGTGTTTCCTACTTGCTTCCTCTAGCATCACTCTGAACCATGTTACTAAGTAGCAATAGTGTCTGCTCACCAAGTTGATGCCCAGTGGCCCGATGAAAGAAACAAAGTCCTTCCTGGGTGTTAAGTAGTCAGGACAAAGGAAAGAATGAAATGAAGGGTGCAATAAGTTTAACCCTAAAGGGATTCACTGGTGAGTGGAACCCTGGAAGGGTGAGTCCGTTGGTCTGAAGAATGGCGGGTTGAGAGATAGAAGAAACCCGGGTTCGTCCCATGGTAAGTGAGCGGAATAGCGGGTAAAGGAATAGAGGGCGGGTTGTGCTGTAGCAGGTTCGTTGTTGTTGTTCTTACTTGTGCTTGGACCTTAAGTGCATGGTGACAGAAGATGAGATTCAAAAATGACTAAGTACAGACTTTTATAGTCCAGGCATACCCGTGACTGTGTCAAACAACATCAAAACATAAAGGATAAAGACCCGAGCGGATTGGGTAACAGTATAAGGTCGATGATGGGTGAAGAATCTACATACATGGACGAATGGGGCTCATGGCCAAGACTTACCAATGCGTTGGAATGGACAAGGACGGACCCGGATGGTTGAAGAACGCTGAACCTGTAAATGAAAGCGGGTTCCATGGCTAACAGGGCACAGGTGAGAGTGGGTGAGAGCAGGTTGGGTGTCGGATTGTATGGATTGTTGATAGAGAGTTGAAGGAATGGATCATGATGTTGGAAGGAGTGAGTACAATGCTGGATGCGCAGACGAAGGACGCTTGCAGGCGTAGGGAACGTCAGTTCCCTACACCGATTTACTTCTGCAAATCTCCGAGGTCAGTGCCTGCATGGCATGTGTCTTCATTGACCACATTTGAACATGCTATGTTTGCAGCATGTATCACAGGAACCTCGCACACACACACAATCCACAACACAGTGAAGGTAAAGTTGATGCACACTTTTAGATCAGTCACAATTTGACATGATTTAAGCCTTGGTCACTCACAATGGCGTCGCCCAAGACAGTAAGTCCATTCAATTAAATCTAAATATATCACAACATGTTGTTCTGACTTGATCTCAAGGTACCGAGTCATGCAACAACCCTCATGTACCCACTGGATGCCCCTCAAGTACTTGCCTCACACCTTGAAGATTAGGTGCTCAGCCTGAGGGACATGTACTGTACCTCATCATGTTGTAGCTTATGTTTCTAGCATTGTTTGGGTGCAGTAGTTGATTGTCAAAATGTAAAATGTATGTGTCATCACTCAGGCTCCGTAAGCTTGAGGCCAAACCTGAATTCATCATGGATCAAGACACACCAACCGTGTGGTTGACTAGTGCTGCGGCATAATAGTTATCTAGAGATTAATGCAGACATCTTGAGTGGTGCATAGTGAGCAATCACGTGTCACATCCCTATCCCGAAGTTGTGGCTGAGAACTGGAGCTACAGAGTATGTAATCCACACACATCCCTTGTATGACTGCTATCCTTGCCTCCTTTAAAAAACATGCCATGCTCCCCTCAAGTTGCAACTACACGTCAGCTAGCCATCAAAGAGTCCAAAAAGTGTTACTACTATCGGTAAGCTTTCTTCATCCCACATACGTGCACCAAACCCATACAGTTCTCAGAAACAGGCAGACAGAACAAATTAAAGCTCACCAGCACTACAGAAAACAACAGGGGGCTTTACCAGTATGTACTAGTATTTAGTGACTCAATGTGAACCTATCTAATAATGGTTAGGAAACCCTCATCACCTTTGACATGCTCAACAAGCTTTGGGCAGAAGTGTACACGGGCCCAGGAGGACACTGCCCTTTTGAGATGTGGCCAACCTGCATGCTGAGAGGTGTCAATGATTGGGGTCGGGAGGCAGTTTGCTCAGAGTATGTGGATAGTGTTCATAAGGCTCATACACTGTCTGAGGAAGCACTAAAACTACACCCAAGTGCCCAGTCATTACAGGGACCGTGTTCTGAAGCATTGCTCACAGAGAGTAATCGCTTATTTCAGATGGTCATCGCCTGGATTTCGGCTGAAGAGGAGATCATTTCTCTGATGGACAAAGAGGGGATGGAAGTAATTGAACTACATTTTTTTTTCAGGCCAGCTAGTATGGCAAAAGTGTTAATCTCTTCATAGAACCTCTATACAAGTAGTAGTGACCGGTGATGTCACATCCTGTGACTTTCCTAATTCATTCGACCTATTTCTGACCCATCCTGACCCATCCCAATATACCCAACTTCAGATTGTACTTAGACATTTCCTTCCTCTGTTTCCTGTTTCCCGATTCCTGATCCCATTCCCAAGTCTTTGGACTTCTATTAGAATTCATGTTCACCTTATATCCATTTTCTGTCATGCTTCTTCTTTTTGTCATCATTTGTCTATCATTGTTAACCTAATGTGCTTATTTGTCATTTACACGTCTTACATAGTAATCCTGACATCGTTCTTTTGTTGCATGTTGGGATTCCTGAAAACCCCAACGCTAATCTGTTTATATCTATCCTGACTTTCAGTATATAAACCCCATGTAACTCTCCTACTTTTCTTCAGTTCAAATATCAATAAGACTCCAATCCCGTTACCCTCTATTCCTCTGAACCTCCCTCTTAATTCTTGAGTTGACCTCAGGACTTATAAATCTGACCCTCTCTGTAAATCAAGGGACAAGGACTCGTACAGGGGTGCAACACATAAGTTGAAGCCAAAGTCCCTTCCCCCTCAGACACACTCCGGACTCCCATTCCCATTACCCAATAACCTGATCCTTCGGGTTCGCTCCCGATGCGCAACAAAAGAAAGATGTCAGGATTCACATCCAGCTACTTTGTTCCCGCTGGTATCTGGCAACAACATCGGAGCCAAGGACTGCTGCAACCTTTCAGTTATTAGATCATTTTCAAATGTACATCTTTGAATTGAAGGGATCGGCTTTTGAGTACTACAATGCATTGTCATGGCTCACTGACAACACCAGGGTTAGTCCACCCAAAGTAAGTCCATCTCTTCATGGCGTAAAGTGGTTATTGTAACACACCTCCAGGACAGATACAAAGGGTTCTTACACATAGCATGTCAGTGCCATCATTTACTCACACTCAAACAATCTGGCCATGGTTATGACCCTGGTGGCGTAATGGCAACAAGGGCAGGTGAACTTGCTGTTCTATGCCCGGCATGTCCACAAGTTGGCAAAAACTTGCCTGAAAACTGGAAATCTCAGAAAGATAAACAGTGAGTATCATAACTTCTCTGAGTCTTTGTGCCTAACCCTCTTCAGATGGACTCATGGACTATTTCTTGGAATTGATGCCAATTTCCGCATGTGTTGACAGGACAAGGCATTGGAGATGCAGGATCCTGGTTTCAGCCAGGGGTGGGGGTATTTTGTTGAACACTCTGGCTTCAAGAAATTCCTAGATCAGTTTTCCGCTGTACAACAACAGGTAAGCACATGGCTCAAATGCAAGCAAGCTCACGCTAATGCTTTCTCAGAAAAGTTCGTGTGTGAGCCACAATGCTGTCAACATGGCAGACACAAAGAGCAACTGTGGCATTGCTGCCACTGGGATTGGTACCGTTGACTGTGCATGACATAACTTCAAACATCCTGGTGGGGTAGTGGATTTACAGAAAGGCAAAAGGTATGTTCCCCCTTTATCCTTCGTCTGATGGATGCAAGACTCAAGGTCTTTTTAGATATGTTAATATGGACTATATATTCTTGACAAGTTTGCAACATGCAAAGGACCTCACCGTGTTCAACATATCATATGACATCGCCTGCCAGTGGAGCAAGAATATCTGGCAGTGCATGGCACAGTACCCAACGTCAATCCACTTCGACCACACTGAAAGGTCGTCCACCTGGCTCATGCCCAAGATTCACCTCCTGGCCCATATCTCATTATGTCAAAGGAACTTTTCATTCAATTTTCACAGAGGAATAGCTTGAACAGATGGCAAGGCCCCAGAGTGTGGGTGGGCCAATATCAACCCAGTCACCACAAGTACCCAGGAGATGGGACCAGGGCACAGGTGAGATACTTTGGACAACCACTTCAGCAACTGGAACTGGAAAAAAGTAACGACCTTAGGTATGTTTTTTTGGCCCAATGTTCCAAGTCTCCCAGCTGACAACATCACCAAGGCACCACTCTCCAGCAGAAACTCAAGGAAGCAGTCCCCAAGCACAACAACTTCATCGAGTTCAAAAAAGCCATCCCACCTTCAAACTTGACAAAGTGGCGCCTCAAAGTTGAGGCTTGGGAAAAAAATAACACAGAGCCAAACCCATTCAAAACTCAGACAGCTGGTATGATGATGAGTTCATTGAGATGTAATAGACATTATTGACTTGTTTGATAAGCTGTCACTCAGGCGGCCATCTGCCTTGAACTTGCCCCAACATCTCTCAAAGTGTGCTGATCATTGCAGGAGTTGAGATTGAAGGTCTACAGTACGTTGCACCTCATACATATAATCCTGTGCCTCACATTGAGCTCTAGGCACCACTTGAATTCTGTATATGCCATTGGTTATGAAGCTACGCTCCGAAGCTGACCTGACTGCTGGGTCAAATCACGAGGAGCAAGTTCATACCACCGAGCTCTGGCTGCCCTCCAAAGCTGTTGTGAAGACTCTCCAATGCAACATCAAGCTATGCAAGATCGAGTGGAAACTCCACACAACACAAGCCAACAATACACTCAGCCAACTGTGCCAACAACTTCATCTAAACAGTTACCTTGTCAACTTCAAGAGGGAGTGGGTTATGGGTCAGAGGGTGAATATGCGGTCGCAAACAATCATCAAAACTGTTCAGGCAAAGATTGTTGGATATTCAAACTATGCTATTAGCTTACATAAGCATGTAGTACATTTCCGTACACCGTAGTAGTTACACCTCAGCTGGTTTCCCCAACCACTGAGGTGAGTACCTTATTATAGAGCTACCTACAGTAGTACTGACTATCTAGTACAGTATTTACTATTCAATAGGTAAGCTCAGCTGGTTTCCCCAACCACTGAGTACTTACTATTCAATAAAGATTGATGCCGCCGCAGAAAAGTACTGTAGTGCACGGTCAGCACTCAGTGCGCTGGCTGTGCCTCTCACCAAGGTTGATTGGGATCAACAGTACCCTACTCTCCATCAAGACAATATTCGTTTCATGACCGAGGGACTGGAGCCAAAGACTGCTCTCAATGTCATGGATTTGGATGGCAAACAATGGCACGCACAGTCACGAAGATGAGCAAGGAAAGGAGGAGCTGCAGGATGGTAAGCCAGCTCATTACCCAACAAATTTATACTGACTCAGATCTACGCAACAGTAATGTGTATTGAATGGTGCAAGGCAAGGGCCCACACAAGTAGATGGACGGAGGAGGTAGTCTTACTGTACTCCAGGAGGAGATGTGCCATGTCCTTGCTTTCCTGGGGTGGCATGTGAATTGGTGGATTGCCCAGGCCACACGCCAGTCCAATCTGGATGTGGTTGTGACTGAAGGCCTCATGGCATACATGTACCGTCAAGCTGATATTTGTTGTGCCATGCAGTCATCTTTTCATGAGTTGTGGAAACCATGCACTGCTGCTTCTACTACATCTGATTCCGTTGGGGAACACACGCCCACACAATCTTAATGGCACTAGGAGGTCGTAGTTGCATTGGTTCAATGTAGCTAGTAGTGTGTTTTATCTGACTTTTTTGATATGTTTTTTTGAACATGACATAACCCAATCAGGCAAGTTGCCTCTGCCAAGTCAACCATTCGATGATGAGTTGATGAATGCTCTGATGGGCAGGCGGGGCTAGCTCAGATGCGGTGTGCCGGTTATCAAAGTTTATCAAAAGGAACAGAAGCACAGAAGGCACAAAAGCACAGAGGCACAGATGAATAACAAGTAGGGGAAGGGACAGGGGCATGGTAATAAGCAGGGAGGGACAAGGGCATGGTAATGCTCAATCATTATGCATACAAGAAATGCATAATGGTACATGAGGACCTATTAGGTGTTATGCATAACCCTTGTACTACAAGGAGCAGAAATTATCAATAACTATATCAGGGTGTGGTGTGTGCAGCTAGCTCATTAGCGTAGTGCTCACCCTTTTTCCTGTTTTTCATCACTCCTTCAGTCATCCCATCCTTTCACTGTCATTTCCATCCACCATGGCTAACTCACATGAGCTACAAATCCCCGACTGCCCTTGAGGCTGCGATGGATGCTAAGACTGCCAAGAAGGCACACGAGTTTGTCGTTGAGGGTATACTACAAACGGGGTCAATCACAGCTGAATTTGAACGAAAGGGCAAGGGTCGAGTCTCGTTGGAATACAAACGTAGACATACAGCTTAGGTAATCATGTACTTACCTTAGACACTCCTTACCATAGTTTACCTTAGTGACTATCTACTGAGGTAGACTACAGACAGGTTCCCTTCTTATAGGACCATTTCAGGTTCTTACAGGTTATGAGCCCTGGGACCTGTCAGTAACACCCAGTCCACTCAACTTCGAATTCCCATCATGGTCAAAATTCCCGCACTTAGGACAGACGGACGGAATTGGTCAGCATGGCGAGCAAACCTCGAATGGGCAGTCGATGAACTAGGAATTGGAGCTTACATTAGCCAAACGACGCCAAACCCTTACAACAAACAAGCCAACGCACTCGCAAAGTGCGTGATCACGTCGACAATCCCAGACTCGTTATTTCTCTGAATTCTTCACTTCAAGTCAGCTCAAGAATGTTTCAAGACTCTTCAAAATCTATTGGAGAAGGAGTCTACAGCTACAATACAGCTACTACATGAATTACGGAGTGACACTATGAAACAGGTGGCAGCATACTCAGTCAAGACAGCCAACGACCGTTGTGACACGTCACAGCATGACGATGATGTCAGCCATGGATCAGCAGATGAGAAGTCCACACACCATGCAACCACACACGCCGTCAATGCCAACGGGAAACAAGGGGCCAGGGAAGAGTCAAAGGGAGGAAAGAAGTAGGTGAAAAGGGTAGGAAGTCGAATGGGAGAGATGACGAACAGGTAGCCACAGCGTCGAAACTGGGCAATGGTGCCATGGACCAACAGGCTGCCGGCGTAAGCCTCGTCAAGCCCACGAGCCGCAAGAGGGACTCACCAAAGACCCACGTCGACACCCCAAAGCCATCACCATCACCTCCAACCCTCACCCTGCTATTCGAGCAGCCGGCACCTATGTCGAAACGGCCGGCTCACCAACCAAGTCGAAATGGCCACATACCATCGAACGAGACGCGTCGTACACACGAAGACGACGAATGGAGCCAAGGGAGAGTAGAGTCGAGCAGCCAAAGGGGTAGGGAAGTAGTTGTCGACCATGCCAATGTCGAGCCCCAGGAGCCCCACACGACACGTCCAACAGCCGTCAACGAGGTCACTGACCACTTGAACCCAAACGCAAACGGCACAGGGACGACAACGCCAGTGGGCAGGTCATACGGACCGTCGAATGAGACGGGCGAGGGCAGTCGAGGGGGAGTAAAGATGAGGAGTCGAGGGAGTCAGGAGGTAGACAACAACGTCCACCACAGCCACGTCGAGCCCCAGAAGCCCCACATGACACATCAGATGGCCATCAACGAGGCCGCTGACACCTCGAACCCAAATGCAACAGGCGCAGGGACAATGAAGCCAGCAGGCACGTCAAACAGACCGCATGACGAGTCAGACGAGGACTCAAAGCAGGGGGAGAAAGGTGAGAGGATCGAGAGGGTGAGTGGGATCGTAGATCCCAGCTCAAACGGCAAGTACGCCATACCCAACTCGATTCCACCAGCTCCCAACTCACACGAACGAAGACAACCCCCGAGCACGCCGCTCGAGGGGGAGAAGACTGGTCAGCAGTCGAGCAAGCACGTCAACGAAACGGCCACGCACCTAGAAGCCCCACGACACGAGTCGTCAACCATGCAGCCATGAAGGACGCCGTACGACGAGACGTCGAGTGGAGAGGTCCAGGGAGAGGCAGCGGGTGGCAGAGACGACGTCGAGGGGAGCAACGACGAACGGTACATGCCATATGGAGTCGACGAATGGCCAAGTCGAAGAGGGGAGGCCAGAGACGAGGCCACAGGGGACCAGGAAGGCCAGGAGGTCGAGAGAAGGCTGAACAAGGGGGAGGAACCACAAACGTCCACAAACATCGACGAACACAGTCAGTACACGATGACTGACAATGGGGACTTACCCCCGGAACCTCCACCAGCACCTCTCCATCACCTACCAGAACCATCAGCACCACCTCCACCACCATCACCCTCACATCCCAAACAACACCACAATGACGATGACGACGACCTGAAGTCGAACACAACGGCTGCACGAACTTGTGCAGACGCTGTGCACGACCCAGGCGGTCAAATGGTCAAACCAGAGGACAAACCCCCGAGCGTACGGCTCAAGGGGGAGAAGAATAAGGCAACGAGCCTAAATGTCAAGGTCGACAATGTCGAGATGGACGACGACCACGCCAAGGTCGACAACAACGAGTCGAAACCACCACAGGACCCTGTGGGCACGACAGACAGCGACAAACGCCGTCCCAACGAGCCCACAGAGCCCCCTGACAAGAAGGAGGGGGAACGAGGGGTAGACGGCGAGTCAACAGTCGAGTCGACAGTTGAACGAGTCGAATTGAAGACGTTGAGTCAAGTCGATCAGCCAGGAGGCAGAGGGGTCAAGAGGGAGACGAGGTCAAAAGATGTTGAGGACAAGTTAGGGGGCAAGGTCGAGGATGACGAGTGCCAACAAGGTGGCAGAATGGGCGACACGGGCGACGCAACGAGCAGCACCAGCTGTGACTCGGGACGAGTCGAGGCTAGACTGCTACCTGAGAACAAAGAAGGTCAGCAGAGGAACGACATGCAAAAGGTGTCAAAGCACATACCTGGGCTGCCCACACCACATCCCTGTGACATGACACGACCTACCCACCTCACCAATCCATGAGCCCATTCAGTCACCTAGGCCGTACTACACGGGGAGCCGACGGTGACAATCAGCCGTAGGTCACGGGCCACCTAACTGTGGGCTGAGGAGGTGGTGGCGCTGTGGCTATCGGGTGGGCCCAGGGACAGAGTTTCCCGTGGCCTATGGGTGAGCCCAGGGATGGAGTTGGCCATAGTGTATGGGGCGGCTGAGGGTCAAGTAACTGAGTATGTAACAATATGGAATATGTAACACTGAAATGTAATGGTATGCAATGGGTGGGCCAAGGAATTGAAACTTGGCAGCATTGGGTGGGCCGAGGGAGTGGCGCAAGGATGGCATGAATGGGCTGACTGAGGCAAATGCGTGTGAGACAGGTCGGCTGAGGGAGGGCAACTAAAGGATGGCTCGTAGGGAGTGGGGCGGCCCATGGGGGATGACCAAGAG
>MU121164.1:0-31881 GCA_014904835.1 Paxillus ammoniavirescens
GGGATAGTTGAACTTGACGTCCTCCAACGTGATCTCACCCAAAACCTTCTCGGGTTTGAGACCCCCAGGGTCCGATGAGTCGATAGAAGGGACCCGGTCGATCGTGGCGAACAGCTTCGCAGCAGCGGCCCGACCGTGTGAAACAGCTATTCAAGAAGTTAGATACTGGCGGTCGACCAATAGGGTGAAGTCCTGACCTTGCAATTCCGGTCCTAACATGACGAGAGAGAACGAACCGATCAAGATAGCTAAGAACACGTTTACGACCTGACCAGCGGTTGCTGTCCACACAAATCAGTCATTGGGCTTGGTTCGACGATCACCAGAGTTCGAGCTCACCATGACCCTCATTGATCAAGGTCGTACCAAATTGGAAAGCTGAAGATACTCTCAGTGACGAGGTAAGAGAACAGGGGAATCTACGCACCCAGAGCATATGCGGCGTAGATGACGAAGAAAAAAATCCCTAATCCACCACCATGAACAAGGGCCGCTTTCGCATCAACAGTTTTAGCTGCTGCGACGTGTACGTCGTAGAGGCCGCTCAAGGTTTTCTGTGTCCCGAATGCGTGAGCGGTGCGCACTGTCGAGATGACCTCCTCCGCGAGTGTACCACCATCCGCCACGTGCTTCAGAGCAAGCCTATGGTTCACATTGATTCGTGCTGACATGAGCTCAACACGGAGAAATACGCACTGCATATATTTGGATGTGAATTTCGTCATGATGCTTCCAGTAATCCCGATGCAAGGAAGGATGGAAGACATTGCAAGGGCCAGTCTCCAACATCGAGCATATGCGAGGATAAAACCGGTAAGAAAGGCGCACATGAAGTCGATTACTAGAGCCACTTTCTCTGATATGCCCTGCTGGACGAGATCTGTGTCACAGGGTCGAGTGAGACTCTGACAGTCGGTGAGCAATAACACGACGGCTTACGTGTATCTGTCTGGATGCGAGTGGCAACTTCACCAGCGCCCACATTATCAAAGTATGCTATGTCTTGCCGTAACACAGCTTGGAGGTACTTTTCACGAATACGCTTCGAGTTCACCTCTCCGGTGTATACCCAAATGCACATGAAGAGATACGTGCACAGGAACATACCGATGCCTAGTTACGTTATCACAGGGTGAATTATAACGTGAAATCGGACGACCTACCAATGCAAACTAGGTATAAAGCATCGGTGGCCGCATTATGACGGAACGACGCTGCTGCTGCATCCAGGGCTTGACGAGCGGCGGCGGTAGCGGCAGCATCTCCTGACTGCGTTTCTTGGGTGTAATTTAGCTCAGCAGCGGCAAACAACACGAAGTCCTGGGTGAGGTTTCCGAACAGCAGACTCATGAGTGGCTATCGTTTGGATTATTCGGTGAGTGAGCGCAGGTAGAGACACGGATACATACCTGGGCCGCCCCAGCTGCACCTGCCGCGACGAGGCCGACTGCATCTATCACAAGTTCATAACGAGTGGAATAGCTGGGAAGGTATCAGGAGGAGTGGACAGATAGGTGGAAGGACGGCATCACCGGAAAAGTTGGGTGAAGGAGACCGACGGGATGGTATCCACGAGGGACTTGGTGTGGACGGCAGTGTCGTCCGGGTGGTCCTCCTCGAGAGAAGGTTTCTTCTTGCGAGAAAAGAAACCGGGCGTTTCCTTCTGAGCAGGCTGTTTAGGAGCCTGAGAGTGAGATACATCAGAGGAAGGGGCCTTTTCGTCCGGTGTGCTAGCACGGTTGTCTGGCATGACGGGAACAGACCAAGACTCAGTTGTCTGTGCCAGACTAATGTTTGGGAGCAGGGTAAGTACGTATAACCCCCAGAACACAAGGAGAGACTCTGAGAGAGTGTGAAAATGGCTACTGAGGGGAAGGTCAGAAATCCATGCTGGAGGACAGAGTCCTAATTATACTCTTGACATGTGCATCGGGCTTTCCGACGATCTCATCAACGGGTATTAGTCAGAAATTCTAGTCACACCATGCCAGTGTCTGCGCAACCGCGCACGGCTTCAACGAAGTCATGCACATGACTCGTATTGACACTTTGCCATACTAATATGGCACCTTTGATGCCCGTATCAAAGCCGGCCGGATTCCGCAGTCTACGTAGTACTTGCTTGGCACATCACTCGTACTATCACTGTCCTACAACTGTACTTATCTCAGGTAGTACCTGTATCCGCATCGGAGAAGCCGTTGGTCTTGCTAACGTCATCCCGTCGGTCTCTCCCCTGGCCGCCGTGGCCGGAGTGCACCACCAATATTATTTTGTAGATGCATAAATGACAGGTCACCGGTCCATTGGGTCATCATGTAACTCCCTTCATCTATGTAAACCGTCGGATCAACTCTCTCATCAATGCGTGGCAGCGGCGAAGGGTCCAGTCGAACCCCTCGCAAGTTTGTATGGCAAATTCAATCGAAGGATCTCACACAACCCATCATATTAAATACAAGAATTCGATCATTGTCGAAAAAACATGCGGACAAATCTCGTCCCTTTTCTTGTTTTCCTATGAGCTGTGACTTTCTGTCTTGCCCTAGTAGCAACTCGCCCTGAGCCCTCGGTTGGCGATTTGGGCCCCAGTATTATGTAAGTAACATAGGAGAGACAGTCCTCCGACGGGACAAAGTATGCAGCTGATTATCTTTAGAGCTCAGATTTGATCAACTGTCGACGTCGGGCCGCATCACTAGAATTCAATAACGTCGTCCTTGTCGCTATGTGTATCAACGACGAGGACTTTTAGATCTATTCGATGGGACCATTTAACCTCACCCTCTGTTTGAATATGCAGTTAGATTCAGACCCTGTTGTTTATGGCACGTGTGATGTCCGTTCCTGAGATGTAAAATGTCACCTCGTTGTTCGGGGGCGACAACTTACTTACAGTACCAAATATCCGTTTCTCCTCTTGCAAGATCTCTACCACTACATCGCTTCTTCAGCAAGAGAATCAGTTACCCATCCTTAACAGCCTCCTCTTTTCTCTCGTCCGATTTTCCAGCTTCAAAACTCATCATGTTAAAAGGCCTTGGCAAGTTGACCAAGAAAGCTTCGACCGCCACTCTTTCCGCCGGCACAATCGACGAGCCACCTCGCTCCACAACGCCAACACCAGGAAACCCAAATGGGAAGCCGACCTCTCGCACAGGTCTTTTGACCATCCGTGTCCTCTGGGCCGAAGGTCTCGCACTTCCCACAGCCACCGCAGTTCCTCCCGCAGTGCAGGCTGCCTTATCGACCCAACAAGCCAAGGCCGCAGCCTCCGTTTCACCCTCGAGCGTTCTCCAGAAACGGCTTGCGAAAAGGCACAGTGCCAAAGATAGCATACAACGGACGCAATGCTGGTGGCTCCCCTACCTCGTCATGGAATTTGAGGTGAACCAGGTCTTGATCACCCCTTTGGGTGGTGATCTCGAGAAACCGCTGTACATGTATCAGGCGCAGTTGTGAGCTTTTTACTCATGGTACATTCTCCTTGCCATTCATCGGGCCACCAGCGACGTGTCACGCAACTCAGAAATATCAATACAATGTTATCTTCGTACAGAGCAGCCTAAAGTAGGGTCCGACGGGTTGGCCGACGACATGGGTAACGACTTGTTCATGGGAGGAATCAAGTTTACGCCCGACTTCGATAACGTTGGCACCGTGGGACAAGACCAGTGGCACGATCTCACCGGTCGCACAGGAAGGATTCAAATCGGTGTTGCATACCAGCCTAGCTCCGTGAGCCGGCCGTCATAACGTCTCGGCAAACGCATGTTCAACCAAATTTTAGGGTCATGCATTGACAATCGATGACTTCGAGCTAACCACTGTGATTGGAAAGGGCAGTTTCGGAAAGGTAAACTACCATCCACCCAGATGGTTATTGTCACTGATTGACACCTGCCGCAGGTCATGCAAGTCCGAAAGCGCGATACTATGCGTATATATGCTTTGAAGACCATTAGGAAGGCCCATATCGTAGATAGGAAGGAGATAACACACACACTAGCAGAGCGGCTAGTGCTCGCACGTGTCAACAATCCATTCATTGTCCCACTCAAGTTCAGCTTCCAATCAGAACAGAAGCTCTATTTGGTATTGGCGTAAGCACCAAACCTACAGACATCCGTGACTCCGCATCGAAGTTCATCTAATACGTCTAGTTTCGTCAACGGCGGGGAACTGTTTCATCACTTGCAGCGTGAACAGCGTTTCAATGAGGAACGGTCCCGTTTCTACAGCGCCGAGCTGCTTCTTGCCCTAGAACATCTTCACGAGCTCGATGTCGTATACCGGTCTGTCTGCCGCTGTTCTCGATTTGATATAATGCTAAGGTTCCTCCAGTGACTTGAAACCCGAAAACATTCTTCTGGACTACACCGGTCATATTGCTCTATGCGACTTCGGCCTCTGCAAGCTTAACATGAAGGACTCCGACACTACAAACACGTTCTGTGGTACCCCGGAGTATCTTGCTCCCGAAATTCTGAACGGCCAAGGATACAGTTGAGATCTCCCACGGGTGTTCTATGTTATCTTCGACTCTGAAACGTGCTGTTTCAGATAAGGCAATTGATTGGTGGACACTCGGTGTTTTGCTCTATGAGATGCTTTCTGGCCTACCTCCCTTCTATGATGGTATGATGTCGGCGTTTCTGGTTACTTTAATAAAACTGACTGCTGAATATGTATTATTACAGAGGTGACCGACAAGATGTACCAGAAGATTCTCACTGACCCGTTGGTCTTCGGACCTGACATCGGTACAGAAGCCAGGAGCATTTTAACGAGCCTTCTTAACCGCGATCCCGCCCGACGTCTCGGTGTGAACGGTGCCGAGGAGATCAAGAAGCACCCATTCTTCGAGAAGCACATTGATTTCAGGAAGCTCTTACAAAAGAAGATCCAGCCTCCTTTCAAGCCTAGCGTTTCCAGCCCAGTGGTAAGTGCTTTACCGTGGTCCACATGGAAGTGACACAAATATGAAACACCGAACATCACCTTGCTTATATAGGACGTGTCGAACTTCGATACTGTATTTACCACAGAAGAGCCCATTGATAGCTATGTCGATGGATCACATTTGTCCTCTACTGTCCAAGCACAGTTTGCTGGTGCGGATAATGTTTCTCCTGTGTGGACCGTCTGAATCTGATATGTATATAACAGGATTCTCATACGATGGCTCCGGACCTATCAACAACGCATGAAGATACCACCCGCTGTCCGTCATTCGTGGATATCATACCCCTGGCATATAGAAAAATTGTTTCCTCGCACATATCACCGTTCTGTCACCGCTCTGGTTGTTTTGATTGTCAGCTATACATGAAGCAAATATAATGGATCAAGCATGCATGAGTGACTTGACTGTCTCGAGTGCCAGCAATTACCCGTGAGATGACTAATCATGATGTGGCTCGTGTACATAACGTTCACGGGCACTACCCCACACCACCGTGACGGTCAGTGGCAGTCGACTCGGATAACATGGCCACAGTCGCACATATCATTCGCTCCCATTACGATCCCCCAGACCGTGAAAAGTTAGAACACGAAACGGGCCAGCTTAATGAAGACCAATCTGATCCGTGGCAAACCGAATCCTCTTTCTCTGCTCAACGTCACACCCGTGCAGCACCTTCATTTGTGCCTGCAACGCTTTCTTACGATGAATGGGGGCTCCCGTTGCAATCAACTTCTGTGTCTTCTACCTCCAAAATTCATGACAAACCTTCCACCTCGAATGCAGAATGGTATAGGTCTCTGACTGTGGCAGCATCTACTCACCAGGACTCCAAACCTCCACCCAGACCCTCGAGCGCTCCGAGTGCTTCGAGTGCTGTCGAACCGCCACCACGACCACGCAGAGAAATCGTTACGAAGAACAATTGGTTCATAAGCAAAGCATTGCGCTCAGAACCATCTACCAAGCCTAGCTCTCCAGCACCCTCATTGGCTGACTTACTCGCTCGCGACCCCCCACCACTACCCTCAGAAAAGCAGTATACACCTCCAGTTTGGTTACACATCGGCCCGTCGAACAAGGGGTTTTCCATGTTGCAGCGGAGTGGGTGGAATGAAGGCGAGGGCCTTGGAGCGCATGTAACACGGCCCGCTGCCGACACTATGGAAGACTGTATGAAGTTATCAGTTCGTCAGTCACTGAGCCGGACAAATCTTTCGTCGGTCAAGGTCGAGGAAATGGAGTCTGGTACCCAGGAGATTCGAGAAGTTATCGATCTCACTCAGTCGGACTCTGAGGACGAGTCTGAAGACGGGCTTGAGGCACTGCGTAATGCCGTCCCTCAGAGACCTCTCCCTACCCAGACTCCTGGCGCATCTACTGCATCCCACATGCAGAAGTCGTTACTCACCCCGTTGCCGACTGTCCTTAAGGCAGATCGTCTTGGTATTGGCTTGAAAGCAAAAACTGAAGGGCCCTACAAGCAGTCAAGGAAGCGCGTCACACACAATGCGGCTGCACTGGCCGTTCATGTCAGGGCTGCCGAGGAGATGCGCAGGAAGAAGGCGGAAGTTGGGAGAGGGAAACGTGGGTTCGCAAAGATTCGCAAGGGAGAAGAGGATAGGCGGAAACTGATGCTGGCATACCTTAATGAATGAATTTGGGAGGCCTCTATTTCGTGTGCAGTAAGTACACCATTTCGCTGGACTAGTACTGGCGAATTACACGAGAAATGTACTTGATACAACCTGAGAGCAAAGATAAGCCGAGAGATGTATATAAACAGCAAGGTCGTCAAGTATCATCGCGTAAAGCAATAACATAAATTGGAACAGTGAAAAGGAAGCCGTACCCGCGTTTCCCGTCTGACGCAGTCATGTACATGACTGAGAAGAAGAGCACATGGACGCTGATAGTTGCCGAGTCGAGTAAGGGTGTAGGGTCCAGCGATATCACGGCACGACAGGTTCTCCCCAGACACCTTTTGCTGGCTCACAACGAACATCGCGAACATACATCCTAAGCCATTGCACCATTTCCTTGCTGATTTGATGGCAGCGGGTGACATCAATTGAGGTCAAGCGATGAAGAGTGGACACCGGCTGGCTGTTACACCGCCCAGCAGCAAGGGCATGGATGTGCGCAGAAGCCGACGCGCTGGAGACACCGCGTGATACAGCTGTCGAGGCAGATGATAGCTGCAATGACTTTCCGGAAAGGCGAGATTCCACCAAGCTACGCAAGGAGCTCCATTCCAGGGTTGTGCATCCGTCGAGGTTCAGGCACTCTAGTTTCGGACAAACCCAGGGATGTCCAGCAGGTGGTGCGGATAGGTTCTGCGTCGCTTGATTATGGCACTGGAACTCTGGACGAAAAAAACGAGCTTACTTTCAACAGGAAACAAGAGACATCTTCGACGTCGATCAACTCCAGCGTTGTGAGCGACATCAATCGCTTCAACAAGGATACGAACTTGGGTTCGTTGAAGAAGCTGGACTCGATGTGCAAATGGCGGAGAGGAAGAGACGTGAGGGACTGTTGCCTCAGGTGTTCAAGAACAGGAGTCAAATTGTCGAGATAGCAGAAATCAAGTGACTCCAATGCCGGGAACGATATCTGGCTGAGGAGCATCCGAACGCGCATGTTGCCAGCATAAGAGAAAGAAACCTTGGTCAGTCGCGGCAGCTTGACAACTGTAGTAGCGGTGAAATGCTGCTCCAGAGGTATGGATGCGTCTAGATCCACATCCGACATGTTGCGGAGCGCAAGTTCCTCGAGGTTCGGACAACCGCGAAGTACGTCAAGCAGCTTATCGACAGACGGAGAGAATCCATTCCAGTACCCTCCCAGCTGCAGGACACGTAATCCCGAAAGGAGCCTGCGATCCCAGCCGAAATTGAATGACGTGAATGAACACGAGCGAAGACGGGGTGTGTGGCCATTGAAAAGGGGAAGACAAGGGCTAGAAGAGTGGCCCTCCTGCATGGAGTGGAAGATACAAATTGACAATGTCTCCAGAAGAGGTGCATCCTCTTTGCAGCGCAAAAGTGCAGCATGCGCTTGCGGTCGGTTAGGTACGCTGAGGCGAAAAGACCTCGCACGCCAGAGGGCAGGACGAACAAGATCCATCGCGCGGACAATGTTTTCCATCACCCCCGTGGCGTTCTCGACACGAGGACTGAAGTTAATAGTAATGTCAAGAGGAACGGATTTCGATCGAGCCAACCTCCGACGTGCCTTTTCAAGCGAGTCATGAGGGCTGACGCAGATGTTTGCCCACAACTCGGGCGTGTTGATGGCCACATCCCTCCAGAATCTACACACAAGCATCAGACTGGATACCAGTAACGGGTCCTCGTCTCCCAATTCACAAACTCCAACGACGAAGATCGACGAGAGGAGCTCTTCGGGTAAACGGTACACTGGGGATTGTGAACGAGCTGCTTGCTCCAGATGTGACTCGAGCTCGCGACGTTGGTCCAACAAAGAAGCCATACGTGTGTCCAATGAGTCGAGGGCTTCCCTCAGTAGTGGGATCGACCCATGCGAGTCAGACAACCTGCCGAGACCGCCCCCGCGGCATGGGCGGGGTGACGTAGGATTGTTCAAGTGTTCTGGAAGCGGGAGTAGCGACGAAGTACCGATGAGCCCAGATAAGTGCGAGGAGAAGATGGGCTTGGTGACGAAGTGAATGTCTTCGTAGGGTGGAGGGGGTGACGAGGGGGAACTAGATGTGGAAGAAACCGTGCTAGTTGGTCTGGACGAGAATGAGGGGATGTCTGCGAATTTCGATTCGCGGCAAGGAATAGCACTATCATCACGAGTAGAATGAGACAATGATGGCCACTGCATGGTGACACGGGAGAAGGATGATCGATGGGCGACTATTGTGGCGCAGCGTTCTTATGTCTGAGCGATCGTCCGTGTACACACGGTTCGTTTAAATAATACTGTTGTCTTAGGGCGTCCAGCGAAATGCGGCGTGCGGCGCGGCTGTCAAGCCGGAGATGTGCTTGTAATCAAACAGTGTCTGTTCATTATTCATTATAACGAATCCATTAATGGAGAAGCGTTAAGCCAACGAAAGAATGAAAAACAAACCTGCGTTGCTAGACATCATCCAAGAGTGTACACTCGAGATCTGAGGGATGGGTGAAAGCAGTGGGGATTATAACTTCTTGCTGATCACACTTGAATCACACAGCTGATAAGAGTGCTGCTGCGAAATGGAGAGACGTGGTGTTCGTCCAGGTGCACGAGGCCAGGAGCATGTCGCGATGTTTTTACTCCAGGAGGACATTTCGACCTAAATTGCTTGATGGAGGAGTGCAACGTGGGGCGGCAAAAGGGCATCTCGAACACGAGGAGATACAACGAGGCAAGCTTAGCAACTGCAAAGTCACCGGTTCGCATTCCCACACAACCGGCAAGATCTGCCTTGTCCAACGAATTGGGTCATCTTTCACCACACCGTGACTGCTCGAACCACCAGTACTCACTTTACGAATGACCTTCAACCGAATGTCCGCACATGTGTGGCCTGAGTCACCCAGGCTCTAGGCCCGAGGATAACCATTACCGTGACAGCAGTCCCAATGCTTGGTTTTGTCATCAGATGCAGAAAATTCGGCCACCAAAGGGCCAGCAACTCAGTCGTCGTTTTCGAAAGGTGGTATCGCCACTATTTGGCACGACTCGTGTTCCTTGTCGACGTCTCTAATTGTAAGGGAAGGGGACACAGCGTATAGAACGTGCTGACACTATTCTTCTGAACAGGTACAAACTCCCTTATACCCTCCAATCTAACCTAGCCAACGGTACTTGGGTCTTACATCCATCAGTGAGCGTGGCGAGGCAACGCATCAAGGGAAATTCATGCACCGGTATCGATCCATCCCCGCTGCCGAGACACGAACTCGTAATAGAAGAACTGACACAGTACCTGAGAGAAGGGTGAGTAGGAGGAAACAAGGTGAAAATCGGCTCAGCGAACGAAACGCACGCAGAGGTCAAGAAAAATAGTCACTGTGCTTCCTGTCAGGGCAGGTACAGCCAAGGTCAGCAGATCATCTCCTGTGCACTTGCAGTGACCATACCTGCAAGCCAGCTTGCATTCCTTATCAGATAGCTTCGCTCTGTCGATACGACGATAATTGAGAGGGCATACGTCGCATTTCCGAGGATTGCAAATAAGAAGAGGCCAGGGGCGAGCCCTTCGCATCTGGTCTTGCAGTTTTTAACTGAGAAAATGTCAGTCTGTCATTGGATACCCTTTGCAGCTGCATGCACTCACGTATTTGTGGCAACCGAGAGCCAACTTGAAAGAAGCATTCAGATTGTCTTGTTGAATATTTCAGATAGAGGCTCACGGTACAACGTTGCACTTGTCCACCCAATTGCCTGGATTCTCCAGTCTACAGGCATATATGGTGGAACACTAGGGGAATCCTCATGGTGCACTCGTTCGCTGATAAGATAGGCAACAACCCCTGTGGCCGTAACGAATGCGACAGCCGCCATGTACTGCAGAAATCCCCTTGTTACAGAGAGCTGCGGGATTTCTGCACCATGCACCAGGGCATTATCCCCAAGCAGGCAAGACTGCTCTGTAGGAGTATCATCTCCAGCTCGCGGTAGGTGAATTCTCCCGGCCCTCTTCTTCCACCTATAGTAATATATCTGAAACAACAACGTGGAGTCGCAAAGTGTATACTGTTGGGAAACGTTTAGGTAAGTTATTAGTATTGGTACTAGTGACCACAGCAAGACCCACATAAGCACCGAGAATTATCACAGTTGGGAGTAATCGTGCCATGACGGCACCGACTAGGTTACATAGATCACCTAGAAGCCATGTGTAGATGAAGAGAAGGGACAAGCCCTCTCCACTCTGTAATTGATAATTCTCTATAATTTGTGGAGAATACACAAGGATCCTGTGAAGGCATCAATGGAGTCTTAATGCCACAATGGAGGGAGAACTCGCCAGCATGCAATAGATATCCAGCCAAGCTAAGGATGTAATCAGCAAGTGACCTGGGATATTGATGGTTTAAGACTTGCAACACTACTTGCTACACCGCTCTGTGCGAGGAGTATTAATGACATGATCTCGTCCGAGTCGTGCTTGGTGGGAGTCCTCTGCCGAGGAGATTATCAGGTGTGTGGCAAAGTCACGTGATATTTTCCCGGCACTAGGTTTGCAAGTCAATCCTACGACACTTCCCGTGACAATGAACAGCCAGGACGCATTTCGAAGGTTTGCGCAGCAAATTCAGCGCGCTGGTGGACAAGGAGGTGGCGGTGGCCTCCCAGGCGGTCCTGGTCGGATATTAGCTGGAGGAGGCTTGGTGGTTGCACTCATTGGCGGTGGAATCATACTCAATGCGAGTTTGTTCAACGGTACGCTTAGGCTTCGTGCTGTCCGAACCGCAGTGCTAAATAATCGAAGTTGACGGTGGTCACCGCGCCATCAAGTATACTCGGTAAGTATGGTAGGATATGCTGAGCTGGTTTGCTCATGCACCCGTATTTTTGCTTAGGTTAGACGGTGTAAAGGATGAAGTTTACAACGAAGGAACGCATCTCATGGTATGTAACCCTGGCTTGGTGCCTCCAGGTCTTTAAGCTGTTTCAGGTGCCCTGGTTCGAGACGCCAATTGTGTTTGACATACGTGCCAAGCCCCGAAGTGTTGCAAGTCTAACTGGGACGAAAGGTTCGCTGGGATTCGTATCGTTTGAAAAAAAACCGTTCTGATATGCATCCAGATCTGCAAATGGTGAATATCACTTGCAGAGTCCTGTCAAGGCCATCTGTCTCTGCACTACCCAAGATTTACCGTGAACTTGGAAAAGACTATGACGAGCGTGTACTACCCTCAATCGTCAACGAAGTCCTTAAAAGTGTCGTCGCACAGTTCAATGCAAGCCAGCTCATTACTCAGCGCGAAATGGTACGTCATATCTTAGGACGGTTGTTGAAAACCTCATTAATCCTTGCCGTCCTAGGTCTCGCGATTGATCCGTGAAAACCTTACAAACCGAGCTCTGCGGTTCAACTTGGTGTTGGATGACGTCTCCATCACTCACGTCGCATTCTCACCCGAGTTTACACATGCTGTGGAGGCAAAACAAGTCAGTTGTTCCTGTGTTGTTTTCCCCAAGCTATTGTGACCTAGCTCGACTTCCTAAGGTTGCTCAACAAACAGCACTTCGAGCTGCATTCTTGGTCGACCAGGCAATACAGGAGAAACAGGTAGGTTACAGAACTGTCGTACAGTCTCATCTTTATGCTGACTCGCACCACAAGTCCATTATTGTTCGTGCACAGGGTGAAGCTCGCAGTGCAGAGCTGATTGGCGAAGCCATGCGGACAAATAAAGGCTTCCTTGAGCTGCGCCGTCTGGAGGCTGCACGCGACATAGCCAACATCCTGGCTGCATCAGGGAACCGCGTCATGCTCGATGCTCAAAGTCTGTTATTGAATGGTACGTGTGTGAGCTCAGTTGGTCTATTTTTTTTCTGACGAGGCAATCCACAGTCACTGGCGAGGACACGAAGGAGCTCCTGCGAGTGAAGAAGTAATTCTTATGAATTGTTTCGTAGGTCGCGTTCCTGTGTTGTATCTACATCACACGCTTCGGCAATATCACTAAACTGCCTCAGGCTACCTGCATGGGTCGCTTCAGATATGATATGAACAAAAAGGGACTAATATTATTTGTGTTCTAGTTGACGCATGAGAGTCGTATTCTCCACTGCTAACTGATGTCGATCAGCAGAACGGTGAACTTGTTCTCCCATCACAGTCACGTGGTTCGGTTGACTCTCCTTGAGGCTTGTCAGTATTCATAGTGCGCTTGGTTGTAACATTTGTAGCACCACATCCTGTCCTTATGGCGCACAAGTCAGGTTTAAGGCGTCCAAGGTCTGCACGCGAAGGGTCCCCAGTGGGGCAAGAAATGGATCAGAATCTTGCAAAACGCGTCAGGTGGGACAGCCCATCTGGTTCTCAAGAAGAAAGCGGATGCGATTCTCCGAACTTGGATTCCATCGGACCAGCGAAGGTGACGTTGCGTTGTACAGCGTGTTCACATTGTTGTTTATTTGACCACCATCCAGATCTGCCTAACAGCATTTTGTCAACAGTGAGTCTATCATCTTTTCTATGGTTGCATTCTATATCTGCATCAGTGGGCGTTTGGGCTGTGCGTACTATGATCCAATCAAATGCGCCGTATATGTGCTTGAGGACACCCAAGAGGATGCACATCATGACCTAACGAAGATGCGTAAGTAGAGGTTATGCTACAACCAGGAGCTCAATGCTGACAATGACACAGTCCTGGAACATTCAAGTCCCGACGTAATCCTCACCAGCTCAAAGGCGGACGACGCTTTCATCTCAGTTCTTCAAAGCCATGGTGAGCACTGGTCGTTGGAGCGTCTCGAGCGCATATATTGACCTTTATCACGAATGTCGGCTAGCCGAGGCTTCTGGTAGCATCTTTCAAGTAAGACCGCATAAAGAATTTGTTCCCAGCAAGGGACGAGACAGGCTGTTATCGCTGCGACTACTATCCGAGTTGGACTGCGATGTGGATTTGAACCACGACGGTTCCGAGGACGGTTTTTCAGCCACTGGAATAAGAAATGCATACGATTTTATGCAGAAACAGAGGGAGGTTACCGGTGATCCTACAATGAAGCGATGGAATGCAGCTATACGTTTGGCGAATTTCGCTTCGTTGGAATCGGCTCCTCTTTGTGTGAGTAATTGCAAATGATGAGGACCAGGAGAAGCTAAGTTCTTGCACACAGATATCTTCGGTAGGGGCCCTACTCGACTTTCTTACACGCGAACGAGCCGCAGGAGAACTGGATGAAGATGGTCCAGAGGCTTTAGACATCCGTGGCATCGAAGCCTTGGCACTGTAAACCCAAGTTCTTTGGGCTTTTCATCTTCCTCAACCATCCCCTAGCGACCAGGTGATGCACATCAATGCAGACGCTCTTTTGTGAGTCCCGTCGATCGACGCTCATTGCTGCTCACGGCCATCGCCATGGCAGCTCTTTGCAAGTATTCGAGAGTGAGACGCATGCTTCCATCCATTCCGACAAAACCAAAGAAGGACTATCGCTATTTGGTCAGTTCTTGTTCATTTGTTTCCATACTGTCTCCTCCTTGACCTCCCGTGACCCCCAGGAATACTGAACACCACGCGGACTGCATTGGGCCGTTCTCTCCTTCGCACGTGGTTTATCCGCCCTTCCTTGTCCCTCAAGATACTCAAGGCGCGTCATGATGCTGTGGAGTATTTCTTACGTCCCGAGAATCTACCTGCGGTCAGCGCCTTGCAGACGCATCTCAAAGGCATCACGAACATCCCGAGGACTCTTGGGGCGCTAAGGTCCGGAAAAGGAACGATATCCGATTGGCAAGCCTTAGTAAAGGTCGGTCAACTTCATCACCCACGTTAGCTTGCTGAGAGTTGCCTTAGTTCACCTATCACTCTGCAATGCTCCGTGATGCACTTGCTGAACTGCATCAAGGAGGGCACGTCGAGATTATTGTGAAAGTAAGTCCTTGTCTGGTCCAGACTGTCATGCATGGTTCAAAATGTGCAGCTCGTTACAGCATTGGATGTGGGGGACTTCAAAGAGGTTGGAAATGATGTCAACGATACTGTTTGGAATTTTTATATGGACCTCGGCGCTTTCAGTCCTCACCTCCATTGCGACAGATTGATTGGGAACAGTCAGCAGAGGCAGACCGGGTATGCATCCGGCCCCACGTCGACGAAGAGCTGGACCAAAGAAAGCATGTGTACCGTGGGATTGACTCTGTTTTGGTCAGTTCGAGCCACCGCACTGCTCACCCGACAATGAATTCGAACTCGTAAACAGTCGAAAGTCGCAGAGCAAATATCGCAAACCGTTCCCGCGGATTATGCCGAATCTTTGAACGTGGTATACTTTCCTCAGCTCGGTTCGCACATCACTCGGTGAATACCTGATGCATGGCTCACTGGTCGTTTTTGGAAGGTTTTCTCATTACTGTGCCGATGCGCGAGGAGTGGGAATCAGAAACAGGAATCAAAGTGTTGGATGGTTGGAGCTTTCAGGCGAGTGGCTCTTGAACTTTTGGTTCGAGATGACCAATATTCCCACCAGTTCTCCTCAGAGTATGAAAAATCTCCTTCCATACTAAATCCATTAACTCTCCTGCAGGTCTCATGTCTACTTCAAGTCGAAAGAGATGCAAGGTACAACGCTTTTAGTTGCTTGCAAATGGGTCTGATATCTCTGCGCAGACATGGACAACCACATCGGAGATCTACATCCAGCAATAGTTGGTACGGAGCCCTCGTTTCCATGACGCTCCCGATTAACCAGAGTGCAGACCGAGAGATCGAGATCGTTCAAGAATTACTTGACAAGGTCGTTGTTCATGATGAAGTCATGGTGAACGCCTGCGACGTCTGTGCCGAACTGGACTGCTTGCTCTCGTTCGCGGAGGCCGCGAGAGCCTTCGATTACCGGCGCCCGGAGATGGTAGAGCAGCCCGTCATTGACATCATCCAGGGAAGGTAGGAGTGTATTGATCGCTTGAAAGCCAGTGCTGCAGCGTGCGAGCCAGACATCCCCTACAAGAGCAGGTCGTTGACGCCTTCGTTCCGAACGATGCGCGTCTCGTCAGCGGAATGGGTCTCGGACAGTCCCCTGAGAACGACGGTATTTCGGACGTGGATGACGAGACTGCTACGTGGAGTAGCGTAGTCCTCTGCACTGGAGCAAATGCATGTGGCAAAGTCAGTGCCTCTCCGTGTTTAACTTCAATGCCTGCTCACCAGACTTATACTCGCAGAGTGTCTATTTGAAACAGGTCAGCAATGTATCTCTGCGGTTTTTCACCATATCCTTATGTCAAGTGCAGGTTGCGTTGATTCAATATATGGCACAAGTACGTGCAACAGCCCCAGTAGTGTATGTTCACCAAACCCTGCTTTCCTACTAGATTGGAAGGTGGGTCGTCTAACGCTGCTGGCGGCTTCAACTGAGTCCATCCAGCTTTGTTCCCGCTGAGTCTGCTACGTTGGGCATAGTCGACAAAAGTTGGTGCATTAAGAAATCACTACATCTCCGACGAACTGACCGTTCACAGTTTTCACACGAATTCAGACGAGAGAATCCGTGTCAAAGGTACTGTGACGAAAATTGGGGATTGCCTTCGCTTACCTCTCATAGGTCCAATCGGCGTTCATGATAGATCTCAATCAAGTGTCGTTCGCTCTGCGAAACTGTACCTCGAGGTCCCTCATTCTCTTTGATGAGTTTGGGAAAGGGACGGTAGCTACAGGTTTGTTCCTGCCACTGTCCTGCCGGTCAGAGAAAAGCTCATCTCCGAGTCCCCGTCACGATGCTCAGATGGGGCTGGTCTTTTTTGCGGTGTACTGAAGCACCTCCTCAACCGTGGTAGAAATTGTCCAAAAGTTCTCGCCGCATCTCACTTCCACGAAGTCTTCCGGAAGGATATGCTTGATCCGCGCAAACTTCCTGTCGCCTTCCTCCACATGCAGGTCCTCTTCACTTCCTCCACGGGCGATGTCCTCGACTCGGACAGGCTGTCCACTTCAGAATCACTGACAGAAAACAGCATTTCCCGAGCACCGGCGCCTGGGGAGAAAATCATGTACCTTTACCGGTGACAGACGTTTGATAGAGTTATCGTCATGTATTGCTGATACCATCTCGGCAGCGTTGCATCAGGCCTCTCACTATCCTCTCATGCCGCTCAATGTGCCGCCATGTTCGGACTTCCGCACCGCGTTGTGTCCAGAGCTCAGTATGTCAGGTAAAACGTTCTCTCTAGGCAGCCCCACCGAGTCGGATATCCACATGCTTACCGCAACGTTATTTCCCTGGGCTGGATCAAGCGAGCTTCTGGCCGAACACGAGCTCGGCAAGTTACTAGAGGAGCAAATGACAGACGAGGAACGATTGGATCTTCAAGTTGCCGAAGAAATTTCACGTCGATTCTTGGAATGGGACCTTACTAGTGATGAAGCGGTACACCAGGGGGGTGTGAAGGCTCGACTCGCAGTAGTTCTTGGTAGGAACCTGGATGATCACTGAACTATGCTTCGGCTCCACATGTATCGCTCTAAGGAGACTTCTACTTGTGCAGTTTCAGACTCCCGTACAAGTGACATAATTCCCAGAAACAAGATATCACAGCCGTCTAAACCACTGTTCCCTTTTCATTGTGAATCTCGATACCGGGAGGTGCGCCAAGAGCTGAGATACTGAAGTCAGCGGCTTTTCCAAGAAACAAGACAAGGCCATACCGTGCTTGATACTTCCATACATCAAGAATTGGCCAGTGACTAAGCCTGCGGTCATGACCATCCTCAATCCCAGGCCAGCGAATAGGCCACGGAACCCTGCTTGCCGCGCAAGGACGCCGAGTCTATGGGTCATCGAGCCAGTGGGACCATGCCCCTTATTGATCTGGCTGAGCAGCGTGTCAGCGGGCTGTGGGACGTTAAGATATCAACCACTTTAGAATACAGGGGTATGAGAACGCGCACGTGGCTAAGGATTGCAGCCGCAAAGCCGGCAGTAATTCCGCTACCAAGCTGAATGATAAATTTGCTTGTGCTAGACAAGTTCTTCCGTGTCTCATCGGGCATAGCGCGGAAAGCGACTTCGTGGCAAAATTCGTTCACAGTGAACTGACCAATGGCATAAGGGATTTGTCTGCAAATAGTAAGCATACAGTGATCGGATTGGTGGATGCACTGAACTTGCAGAGTATTGGCAGGAAACCTGCATACAGCTCCGCGATCCCCCCTTCTCGAGCTAGACGAGCGAAACCAGTGACAAGACCGGTAGCATAGTTTCGACGTGAGACAAGCCGGATTCTCGTGGCCTCTAGAGGAGTCAGCAGTACATCTGCGAAAAATCTGACGCACAAGTTGTCGGCACCGAGAGACCTTCTAAGGGCGGGTACGAAGCTGCTGGGACTCACTCTGCAACAGTCGCTGATCCGAGGTAGATTGCGGTGCGGTACTTGATCGCCTCCTCTGGGCTTCCCACCCACTCGACGGATTTCTTCTTCCAGTACTCGTACCCAGCAAACTTGGCACCTCCCTGAACGAAATAGCCTACAGCAGTGGGTCCGAAGCCAGTCAGAAGAGCCTTGGGCCCTTCATTCGCTGCAACGTAGCGCGTTCCAGAGATCACGTTCATTTTCTTGTAAGCTGGGTCAATTTGGATACGAGTCTTTACGACGTCGAGAGCTATGGAACGTGGGCGCGTGGCAGATTTTCAGGTCAGTAGCCAGGAGTACTTACGCGTCATGGCACCGTGAGTGATACTACAGGGACTGTCTCAACCAATAGATCCAGGTCCGAATGACTGACTTACGTGCAACATAGCGCCCCTTTGCCAAGATCATTAGTCTTCAAGTTGGTTGAAGGTGCGGAACGGGAAAGACTCACCCGCAAAGAAGAAGCACGCGTAGTCCTTGGAAGTAAACTTGGGGACGCCGCCCCTTGCCACCTGCTTTTCTTGCTCTAAGTCATGCATCGTTTTTGCTAAGAGCCCCGGCTGTGCCCCCATGGATTATATACCCTACGGGCATCGCAGGCGCTGGTGTGGATGCGATAAGGCGCAAGTGACGTCATGTGAGCTGGAAACTTTGCGATTTGTAAGATGTCGGCTTTCTGAGTCCACCGCGGTCCTTCTCGGAAGCTACCGTATGACCAATGAGGTACTAGCTACGGGGTGAGGCCCATCTGCCGGCCCGTTTCCTTGTCTGGTTTTTTCGTCCATGCTCGGACGACGGACGCACGACAATTTCACTGCATACGCCCACCTCGCACATGCTCCCTAGGCGAGACATGTTATTACTCATGTGCCGTATCCTTTTCCTAGCTTGTGCATGGTCAACCGACGCATCGACAACGCTGGTCATACAAAGTCCAGATGCCAATGTGCACACGAACGTGAGTTAAGAACAAGTATCAGTATTCACGCTGGGACGTAGACTGCGATGTGGACATTTGCATGCTCCTCGATCGATTATCGGGGATATGCAATAATGATGGAGGGAGGCAGAGTGTACCGGCCGAATGTTTGTAGTGGGCCTACGCAGGGTCTGCTCTTCGAGTGCATGGTTGGCTGCCTATCAATCCATAGGCGCTTAGGCCCCCACTTCAACGCCGAGTGCCCGCCTCCAACATTCACTCGGACGAACGTTGCGAGATGTGAGGTTTTGACAGACAATATTCTTGGTTGCAGAAGGAATAGGTTTCAAGGCGGATGACCTTAGGGCCTAGAGCGGTGTGCCCCAATCACGCGATGGGGTGGATGAACTCGGATGACTCGGACGGGAATGGCCGGCGCGGAAAGTCGAAGACCGAGATTGTCTACCAGGCCCCAGGCTCAGGAGTGAGTCCAGGAATTTCCTCATCCTGTCGCTCAGCGCTCAAGTCCAGTTGAGTCGACATGCAGTCGAACTGGCAGTGTAAGCAAACGGCGAGGTCGTAAAACGACGAATGCAGGCATGTCTAGAGGAGCCAGGGTGGCCATTGGAATACAGTCTACGGATCATCCAATAATCACACGACCTCCAGATCTCCCATAGTCATAAACTAGCCCATAAATGCGCAGCCTGGGAAGTATCTATCTCATCCCCCATTGTCCCCACCATGCCATCCGTTGCTGAGATTATCCACTTCACTGCCTCCGAAGGCTACAACTCAGGTTCAGCCAGCCTTCCCCTTTCTCGAATGAGTAAACTCGATGGGTTGAATAAGTGAGTTTCATTCATCAGGTCACGCGCAAAGACCTTCCCTGCACATTAATGATGACCGTTGATTAATGTGATCGGATGCAAGGTCGTACATAGGATACCAAACCGAAGACCCAACCGTCCTGTTCTGGGTTATGGGTACGGCTTTCCAGTGCACATCTGGATCGACCTTAGATATTGATTAGACCCATCACCTCTGTCGTAGACTGGGCCTCAAAAGAAGCCCACGAGGCTTTTACCAAGCTGGACGAGTACCCCAGTTTGGTGGATGCCAGTCGCCCTGTCATGGCTTCTCAGCCGAGGGCCAACTTTGTGAAGTTCGAGGAAACCAAGGGTGCCCTCGGGGCCCCTATCACTGAATTCGTTACATTCACCTTGAAGGAGGGAAAGACGATGACCGACTTAGAGCCCTTGGTGAAGGAGCTTCATCAGAAACTCGCTGGAGCTCCCAAGTTTCATGGAGATAGTTGGTCTGTGGTTATCGACAAACCCAACGTCTACCACGGTATCTTGGGTTGGGACACCGTCGAGGTAAATGACGCTCAGTCACTCATCCTGGTTTCCCCTGAATGTGTCGACCCCACTAGGCACACTGGGATGCCGTCAAAGACGGTCCTTGCAAGGAGGTGATCGACCGGATAAAGCAAGTTGCTGATTTGTGGCTTGTCCACGCCGCCTTGAAACCTTTCAGCCAGTGAGCTGGTTCGGAGAATGCAAGGAACAATAGAAGGATGAACCACACCAATGTATGTATTATGGAAGTGTTACAGTTCGGCCTAGTACTGCTCCCAGTTCCCCGAGTATTGCAACATATGTCAATGAAACAGAACGTTCACGTTGGATTTTTTTCCCTCGTTCGCGAACTATCGGCTCCCACGGCCTATGCAGGGCAATGGGTTACCAAAGATGAGTTGATTGATTAAACCACATGTAGTCGGGGGGCGCGGAAAACACCACATTGTTCTTCGTTCTGCTGGCGTTGAGCCACGCATACAATACGTGTTGCATGCTAAGGTATTGAGATATGACGGAGGTTCTCAGCAACCACTTATGTATGTTTAACCGAATAAACTTACTTGGGATGCGTTATTCATCGCCGCCGCGTGATAAAGACGTGGAAGACAACAGAGGAAATGAGCCACAGCCTTAACAACCAACCGTTAGACACGCGTCAAAATACTTGAGTGACACCTAGGAAAAGGCCAGCGACCACGCCCGAGGACCTTCCAGGCGAAGGAGCGATTACTAAAGATGATCCAGGTGGAGAAAGACAAGCGGGATATGATTTTATCGCGCCTGATACACACGGCCATGACCCATTCAAGGAGGAAGATGATGGGCCTCGCGGACGATCTGCTGTGTATTCTGATGTTCATTGGAGCGTGTTGAGCACGCACTAAACACGAGTTATCTGAGTGTGTGTGATCCTCGCCGCGGGAGGAATAAAGGCCAAAGCGGGGAGTCCAACTCCGCTCAAAAGTAAAACGTTACCCGCCTTCCCTCTAGCCTTGATATCCCCTCAGCTCGTCTGTCCATCCTTTCTTCAAAATGTCGGTCCATCTCGTACCCAATAACGCGTTGGGCTTCAACAGTATGTTTCACGCTATTTCTCACCTAAATTCTGGTTCAACCTCCTCCAGGACCGTTCACCCAACTCGTCAAAAAGGTTCTATTAATCTCGAATCAGAATGCGGCCCCAGTTGCTTTCAAAGTGAAGACCACAGCGCCAAAGGTCCGTATAGTCCTCCTTGTCTATGCTTTGGCGAGTCATTGAAGGACTCTTAGCTGTATTGCGTGCGACCTAACTCGGGCAGAATCGAACCTGGAGACAGTGTTGAGGTATCAGGTATGCCTCGTGTAACATGTTTTCTTATATTCGTCATTCACACTGCGTACCAGTAATGCTGCAGCCAATGAAAGAAGAGCCCCCATTGTCCGCAAAATGCAAAGACAAGTTCTTGATCCAGAGTACCCTCATCACACTCGAGAAAGAAACGAGAGATCTCCAAGATATTGTGAGCATTTTTGGTTTCATCTTAGGTATCCCAACTGAAATTACTATAGTGGAATGCTCCCACTGGCGCAGGAGAAGAGTGGAAAGTCTACCAACAGAAGCTGCGTGTTGTGTATCTCCCACAAGATGGACAGACTGTCGAAGAGGAGGATGAGGGTCAAGCGGACGAACCTGCCATGCCACCTGCCAAAAGCTCTGGCCTCGATGTGCGTTTCACTTTATCTGGAATTTGTGTTTGATACGAAGGTGACTTTCAGGGTTACGACACTGTGAGGAATGTTCGCCCCGAACAACCACAACCTATTCCTGCTTGGTCCACTCAAGTTGAGGGCCCTTCGACGTCCTCGCCACCGGCACCTCCGCGTTCCATGACGCCTCCTCGAGTACAAGAAACTGATAGCCTCTATCGCGAGCAGTCGAGAGAGGAGTCTCTGCCATTCCAGCGCTCCACGAGCGGTCCCGGCGTCGGTGTGGTAAATGTCAACGTTCACCAACCGTCCCCTCCGTCTTCTCCACCTATTGGTCCCGCCGTCCAATTCAATCGCGAGCTTGAACTGAAGCTCACTGACGCTCAAGGCGAGATACAGCGCCTGCGTGCACTCCTGGCGGCGGTACCAGACCCCAGTTCTACCGCCCCCGAATCGGAGGCCCCCGAGTCTGTGGCGCCATCCGAATTCCGACGGAGATATACGGCTAGCTCCGATGATGGCATGAGCATGTACTATTCAGGGACGGAGGTTGGAACCACGGTTGATCACGACGGTGTTATACACCAGGACGGTGTACCACTACAGGTGGTTATCATCATAGCGCTTGGCGTTTTTATCACGACGTATCTATTTTTCTAAGCAAGGCGTCTGACCAGACTTCCCCTCCTCGTTTTATCCCGTTCATTTCTCGATCCCTTCGGGGCCGTTGAAAGCTGCTACCAGCGCGACTCGGCAGCACCCATCAATCACAGCGTGCCACGTTCCTTACACCATTCCATGCTTCATCACGAGATTTAGGGATTTGATAGGTGGTGAACAAGAGGTTTTGTTTGGGTGCTAGCATGAGTGACTTTTCTGCGTAACCTTCCTATATACGATAGCATTCCTCAATTTGTTCGCTAGTGTTATCTTTCTGTACATAGATATCTATTTCCCACTGGCAACTAAATATCCCTGCACTAAGCCTGTGGCCGTTGCTGGAGTTTGCTGCGTATGAATTTGAGTTCAAGGTAATGATAACCGTCTATCGCACTCCAATATTGCGGTATTCGTGGAGCCAGACATTCCCCCGTGAAGAACGGGTTAATATTGGATTCAGGGATGACAGTACGAGTCGCCACGCGTTCCCAAAATTCTGCACATGCCACGGGCCAGGTTGGTGGCGAGTGATATTCGCCGACATCCACTCCTCTTTAGGGCATCGACAGGGCTTGGCGATGTCATGCAGCGTCGAACATTGGAATCTTTTTTTGGAAAATCAAAATATACAATGTACCACATAGTCAGTCATGTCTTCCTCGTGTTGTACTGTTGTGTTCCAGAATTCTGTGTAGTTGTGGCATGTGCATTTGGTTATCACTAGAAGCACCGCTGAGAAGTACCACATGTGATTGAACAATAATATTTTTGGAGTGATTGCGCACCTAACGTTGAGACAAGCAAAGTACAATTCACGACGCTTGCTGCAATTCGCAAGTCCCTCTTTCTCATTGGACGATTGAGTGTGCGAAGATATGGGATTCGAAGTATCGTGATCATCGTCTTGCAGTCGTTGTTGACAGCGAAGTACGGATATGAGAAGAAACACTTCAACGGTCTTGACTCTTCAAGCGGAAGCGAAAGCGACAGCGAAAAAGCGACGACTCCGAGCTCCCCTAATAGAACATTCGGAATCGTGGTCTAAAAGTAATCGGTTCCCAGGTGATGGAGAGGCCATCTCGCTCTGGCAGGATGACTACGTGTAAAATGTGAGCCTGGCAAGGTCTTGCACGGTGACGGTGTGAACGATAAAGATAACCAGGCAACACCACGCGTCAATAACTGGTCAATAATGACGCACTTTGATCACGGTGGTCGCCACAGAGAAACGTCCTCGCGGGCCCACCTCGGCAGTGAAGAATCAGACACAGCGTCAATTGGAGCCTTCTCTTCCCATCAATACCCACCACCCTCTACCATGGATCCTTACGCTGAAAAAAAGTCCAACTCGAAAAGGCCTTTATTCTTCACTGCAGCGCTCACTGCGGTCGCTATCTTCGCGTCGTACAACTTATTTTTCAAAGAGCCTCAGGTTGTGCTTGTCCAAAAGGTATACGATTTCTCTCATGTGAGGCAGGGAGACTCGAATTATCGCACAGGCGGTTGTAGTCCTAAAAGGCGACTCGCCTGTCACTGGCACAGTGACGTTTGTGCAATCGGCAAAAGGTGGCCCAGTCACGATCTCAGGGGAACTCCAAAACCTCGACCCTTCCTCAAAGCGAGGATTTCATATCCAGTGCGTTGCTATCCCCGTCGTTTCACAAACACACTCAGTGGGCTCGTTTGTAGTGAGCTGGGTGACCTCAGCCAGGGCTGTCTGTCCACCGGCTCTCATTTCAACCCATTCGGCAACACCCATGGCGCTCCTACGGACTCGGTGAGGCATGTTGGCGACCTGGGTAACATCATTACCGATGAATATGGAACTGCCGCCTTGTCATTCACGGACGATGTCATTTCTCTTAATGGCCCTTTGAGCATCGTGGGGTACGTTCCACCCAAACTTTACTGTGGTCCTGTTGTTCTTGTATGCTGACGGACCTATTTGATTACCTCTAGTCGCGCTGTTGTCGTACACGAGGTGGGAAAGATTAGTTAACTTATCTCTCTATTCATAGACTCACTCCTTATAGGGCGAGGATGACCTTGGCAGAGGGGGAAACAAAGATTCCCTCACCACTGGTAATGCAGGCGGGAGGGCAGCCTGTGGCGTAATTGGTTGGTCTTGATGCTATCTCCCTCATGACATGTATCTGAACTGTATCTATCATAGGCCGTGTTTGAGTAACGTAAAATGCGCACTCACCCGTACTGGCAGTACATCCATTCCATCCATTCCAACGCCTCTGCTTCTATCCCTTCTATTCATTGTACCGATGTGACAAGGATCTTTTACGACGTACGCTAACGGTGGCTTCCCGTGTTTATTGACTGCCACTGCAAGGAAGCGAATCAATTTAATTGCCGTTGGCTCAGCAGAAGACTGCGGTGCACGCTAACTCTACCTGGTAGTCATAATGTGGGGACACGGCCTTGCACGTGTCGGGTGGCGCCAGTCCAGTTCGGCCTATCGAATAGGGAGATGGGGCTGCGTGCGATATAGGGGATCATTTTGCTGCGCAGTAAATATTCTAGACTCTCCACAGTGGCCCACTGGGCCTGCTGCGGGACGGAAGAAGACGTCATGGATGTGGGTGCAGAGGAGCCTGATGGGGTTTCTATGCGTTGTCGATGGTAGTAGTCTCTCAATGTAGAGGCCGGAGAAGCACCTACGGAACCGAGATCCCAGTGCTTCGGATTGATGGAGGTAGACTGCGGGAAGGTTTACACGACGTGCCAGAGCGGAGCATCACCCATGAAGCTTTGAAGCCTCGAGGTCCAGACACCAACTATGCCAGGTACCGGGGACAGGAACATCACAGGGTAACGAATCCTACCTCCTGCAAGCATTTAGCTCGGACGAATTTACACCAGTTCCGCAAGCGAAACTTATAACGCAGCACGGAATACACCTTAGCCTTGGATAAGGGGTGACGCGACATATTTGGATGAATTTGGACCCGTGAAGAGAACAAACTTGGGAATGACTAAGAAGAACACGGAGAGTTATAATACAGGTCCGGAAATGCCTATGATGGAACAGATTGGTGGTCGAATGATATGATAATGCGAGTAGGGTCCACCAAAAGGTCAAGAAAAGTCGCCCCAATATCGTGCGTCACAACATCACCGAGGATGGTTGCGAGCAGCTTTTGCGTAAATCTTGGATATGAGCCAGGCAGGTGGCGGTAACCGGCTGGTATGGCCAGCTTCCGCCTTTTCCTTCTTCAAACGTTCTTCAGCAGCCATGTGTTCCTCAGCGAGAGCCTCATTGAACACAGCTTCTCCTGTCGACACGTTCGTCGAGCGTGCAAGAGAGATACCCGAGGCGCCGCCGCGAGGAAAGCATGGCTCCATGGAGCGCATCAAATCTACCTGAGCATGTGAGTCCGGACGTACAGCCGGATCTTCCCCGCGCACACGTGGACTCGAAGGCGTATACAATTCGGGAGGTGGTGGCACTGATGATCCTCGTGGTCGGACGGCGTCGACGACGTCCTGTTGGGGCGAGGACACGCGCTGAATGGCGGGGCGTCCGTCCAGAGTCTGAGACCGCCCAGTGGGGCCCCGTGAGAGGCCGAGGATACTACTCCCCACACTTGCTCTGCTACTGGGTTGCCTGCGACGGAAGAGGGACGGACGACGGTCTCCTCGCCGTTCGATCTCCTCTTCGCCGGTGACAGCTATCACGCGGCTTCTAATGCCCTCGGGAAGATCAATCTCCTCCGTGCCACTATACTGCTTCATTCTTGGATTGCTAGCATCCCGCTCCTCGTCAGGGCTCCTAGCTGGAGACTCATAGATTGGCGTCATGGTCCCCATTGAGGGCACCGACCAATGACCCAAGTCTCCAGCACCAGGTTCACTAGTGAGCGATTCCCGCACGTCCACCGTGTCGTCCAGATCGAGGAGTCCGTAGGGGTTGCGGGGCAGCCATAACGTGTTGACAATGGATCGTGTGTAATAAGGGTTGTCATAAGGTATGTCATATCGAGACTCGTCGTCCCAAGTTGGATATGGAGGATGCTTCGAAACTAAGGGGTTGGCTACTGGCAGGGGTACAGGCACTGAATGGTGCTCTCCGACTGAAGGAAAATTGATGGGGCCAGCGATAATGTCCGTTGAACGCGATTGAGCAGGCAATGTCTGTTCTTCCCTATTCTCATCCACCTGGTTCAGGGGTGAGGACGACTCTTGTCGGGTGCGGAATGGGTTTGGTTGGCGTCTGTGAGGATGACGGACACCACGAGGATTGGCGTTGTATGAGAAGTTAATCCATTCTGGGATACGCCAGGTAAGAAAGCGGGAAGATGAATGCGAGTCCACTCCATTTCGTCTCCCTTCAGTGAGGTTTGGAGGACGGTCTGAATCATTCACGACATCACCCTCGGAAGGATTAATCGGGCTTGTGGTTCCTGTCCTGCATACCACCTCCGCCTCGAGGATATCATCCTGTTCGAAACGAGATCGACACATGCGTGTCAGCCTGCCAATGCCGTGTTAATGCGTACAAATGACAGTAACCCGAACAAACTTGCACCACCTTGACACCTGCTGTTAATATAATCAGCACGGCGGCCAGAGCAAGGTTGACTGTCTTCTTCAACACGGCCATGTATGCCAAGAACACGAACTAACGTTAAGGGGTTCAGACCTAGCGTTGGAATAACGAATCCTCAATGCAAACCTGGGAGAGTATCAGTCCTGTATCCAAACTCCATGAGACCGTCAAAGTTTACGATATTTGTATGAGACATACCGTCCAAAGAGTAGCGAACAATGCGTATTAACAATATACGTCCGTTGCATTCGTAGTTCTTTGCATATACATGAAGAAGCTAAAAAGAGCGAGTATTGAGCGCCCAGAGACATAAACTACCGGTGTGGAAACCGACCTGATTTTTGACGACAGCTGAAGAGAGAGTTGAGGTGAAGATATTCCATAGGTACTGGCATAGTACGCACCTGTCTCGACGGCAAAGTAAATCAAGCCAAAAGGCAGTACTAATGGATTGAGGACAGCAAAGAGCAGGCAAATATGGATAATCAACAAATGATTCGGCAGCCAGTCTGCATGAGATGGTGGGTGAGCAGCTTGGTGCATGTGATATCCAGAAAATGTCCCACAGTAAAAGTTGAATGTACGAGGACGTATCCCAACCGCGCGTTTCCGCGGAGTGATTTGTCCCTTGGTAGAATGGTACATGAATAGGGGAAGCTGTGAGGATAATGAGCGACCCCGAGCTATCCGGTGCACGACTTGAACGTACCCCAACTGTGGGATTTTAGCCATAAGCATAACTTCTGAAGGGCAGGTAAGGGTATCACTTACACATGACTAGCTCCAGACAGCCATGTATAGCAGTCGTGAAAATCACTATCTCGAGTCACGTCAGGTGGTTTAACCTGAATGCGGAGAAACAAACACAATGGGAGAAAAGACGTACGCCACCCCACATAAAACGGACCCGCCGTCGGGAAGCTACTTGCAACAACCTGCAGAATACCACTCCCCGACACATTCTTGAAAGATGTCAAAAAACTCTGCAGTGCCGCTGTCCCGACGCAGAAAAACACCAGGACATTGATAATGAGGAATTTATAGTACCGCGTCATGATCATGTCGTGCAGAAGGGATAACGTCGTGATCCTTTGTGCTTTCTTGGCGATTAGCAGGAGGATGGGAGGGATGAGGATTGTTAGGAGTGAAATGAGGATAGTAGGGAGGAAGGATTGGATGATTTCTTCTTGCCAAGGGTGTCGAGAGAGGTAGTTATACTGAACATCTTATCAGCACGATAGAAAATCAAGAGGATATCTTTTGCTTGCCAGACTTGGCCAGAAACTCGCTATACTTTGGATGGAGACGAGACCGACAAACAGCGACACCGGAAAGAGCCAAAAGATGGTAAAACCCCTAATCGCTCACATTGAGGTGTATGCCATCACCAAAAATTATTTCACTTACCACACTCCGAGGTTTACGACCCAATCTTTGACGAGCTTCATATTGAAATGTCAGAGTAGTCCACGAATTGTCATCATTCACAAACACACCAACCTCTGCGCGGAACGTACTCTTCATTACTCTTGTCCAATCGATATCTTCATATTGAGGGGCCATGGTTACAATGCACGCCAGCGGGTTATCTGGGTGCACTGCTAAATACTTGCAAGCCCTCCTCGCGTCTTTCGGGTCCTTAAAAGTCACGAAGGCGGTTGATACGGGACTATAATCACTAATCGCTCTCGCCCTATTCTGCGTGATGAGTGACGTCAACAGATTGAGCTTCGCTGTGTAGTAATCGATGCTGGGGACAGTCTTCCCTCGAAAGAGCACTGAGAGGTGGATGAGAGGTTGGTAGGGGTCAAGTGTGCTCCGAGGTAGAGCGAGAAGGGCATCCCAGATCGTTTTGGGTTGCTGAGTGTGTATGTCAGGGCTCGAGGACGAGGTATTGGTGAGTGCTGTTAGGTCATCTCCAGATTCACGGCGCGAGGGAATGTTATGGCGCCAGAAAGTGCGTATCGCTTTGCTGACGGCTTTGCGGGTGGAGGAGGTTCGGTTCGCCACGTCGAATTCTGCAACAAAGGGCGTAAGGGTCCGTACTAAGAGATCCATAGTTTCCGAGGAAGGCGCCGCGCCTTCGATGTCAACGTTGCGTTGCCCCCCGTCCGAGGAATCCTTAGTAAGGGAACCCTGGATCATCTCTCGTCTCCCAACCATTTCGGAGGCAACTGCTGATATTGTTTTCTTGGCCAGCTTGATGTGCGCTGTTTCCAAAGAACGCAGGATATCTTCGCGTCTTTCCAGTAAAGAAGCTAGCTCTGTCATCTTCCTCGCAATGATGACCCTGTCTATGACTGGTATATCGTCTGCGTTGACCCGGAGTGGTTCTTCAAAAGGTGTTCGATTGCCTTCTGTGAGGCGCTGCTCAGTTTCTCCATGCGGGGTGGGGCCCCTCGTGCTCTGGGGCAGAGGGAGGTGCTGAGGAATACGCTTCGCACGATTTAACCCAAACGCAAGAAACTTATCCATCAACCCAGGCTGATTGGAGGATGTTAGACCAACGGACGGCTTGTCGATGTGCCGCGACATGTAATACTCAAAATACTCCTTGAGCTCCTTCTCAGAACGCAGTTGCACGGGTATATTTGCCACCATAACTGTTCGAAGTCGCAAACCGCGATTCGAGGGATCTGAGAAGCGCGAGGGTATGTCCTGGAATGGATATTGGGGGTGCGGATGTGGGTGGTATTGAGCATCCCTTTCAGGAGCGACGTCTGCTTCTGCGTGCCGTGCGGCGGCGTGTATCGTGGCAGCGCGTAACTTGAATGCGCTGTTGCAGATGTAAAAGAGGTTTGCAACCCAAGTGAAAGCTAACCAAAATAGGATACAGATGTGGATCCAGAGCAACTCGAGCCCTTCTGGGGTAAGTACAAGCGATGCAATGGAAGCGCGTGTCATTGATTTGGATGACACTGTTTCCGAGGAGAAGTGGATGTGAATTGGTAGCAAGATTGGAGCAGTCGTAAAGGTGTGCAACAAGATAAAGAACACTGGCCATGATGGACGTGAGCGACGCAACACCAACAGTCGGATGGAAAAGGCTTACAACAGCCTCGAAGGAAGATCACATAGAGGGTGGCATCCACACCTCTCAAATCATTGAGCTCATCTTGCGGCACCTTAAGACTGTCCTTTACCCATGACAGCGGCCACCCGGTGGGAGGTGGAGGGGAGTGATTCCTAACACCTAGGTTGGTATGAAGCGAAAAGGTAGATGCGCGGGACTCACCTCGCCCATGATCTGCCTTGGTAAAGGCTATTCGATGGCACCGTGAGCACACGGCCGAAGCGTCACTCGAGAACTCACTATCCAAATTGCCAGGACTCCACACTGCCAAGCCCCTGCGGAGGATGGGGGCCACGTCTGCGTCGCTTCAGGACTTCATATGAGGTGATGCATATGACGGCCAGACCGACGGCAATGACGGACTGGTTGATGAGGCCACTGCATCGTAAGAGAGGTGAGGCTAAGTTGACGAATGGTAGTATTTTCGCACCTGTAATCCTTGGAAAATGGTCTGGTCTGTATGTCGCTCATTCAGGTACAACAGAGGAAGTGTTCGAGTTGCTAGCGCTATAGTTTGGGGTGGTGGAACGGGGCGAGAACGATCGGAGAGTCAAGTTGTTGACAGTAGTGGTGCACAAGTGGTACGACCCGTGACGTAGTTGATACTCTCGGTCAGGTTGCAAGTTGCATCGAGCCAAGCGAGCCAGTTCATTGTTAGTTCATTTCCTCCTTCTGCGAACGACGCAACTCGATTTCGGAATGAAGTTAGCCATTAGTGGGGCTCGTTGGAGGGTTGTAAGAAAGTACGTTGCTTAAAGACCAAATTCACGGAGAGAGATCAACGTCACATGCGGGACTCGGACTCGGCGGTACCTGCAGGGTCTGCCAAACGCCCACTGAGGTACACTTCCAAGTAAATTTCTGGGCGTCTAGTATACATACTGCCATACCCCTCTGCAACTTTCGATCCACTGACTGTTCCCTCAAGCCTCGACCTCAAGCTTCACTATGAATATTCTCAGCCTATACATCCAGAGGCATCTTTTCCCTTCTGCAGAACTCGAAAGTTAGCCAGTCACTGTACACACGACACGACTCACAATAGTGTCGCAGCATAACATCTCGTGTGCACATGCCGCGTCCTGCTTCACAACCTTGCAGCCGGTGGCCGTATAGCCTTGGCCACAAATAGGTCCCTAGCGCCACAGAGAATCGTTAGTATGCGTCAGGCCGACCAGCTGTGGTCGGTGAACTCACAGAACTCACCCCCGTGCAGCACACGGTATGGCAAGCCGAAGCGGTGCTGGCAATGGTAAGCAGCGCGAGGATGAAAGGGGTGAGGCGAGCGAACATTGAATCACCTGGTTAGTGTAGACGAGAACTCTGCTAAATGACTAACAAGTTGAAAGGTTCTTTATACGTTTCTTACGCCTTGCCTAGTAGGGCACTGCCCAGTGCCAGACTCCGTGGAGCAAAACGCAACGGTCTCAGTCCTCCGCGCGTCCGCTCCCATTCTAACAAGTCCTTGGCAAGAAGCTACATTGCGTCCGGCCGGCTCAAGGACGTTTTGTCATAGTTCATCACTCAGAATACGTGCGTCGCGTCTATCTGGGAAGTGTACGTCAAATGTACTTTTTTTTTTGGACTTAAAACTCGCCACC
>MU121165.1:2330-13991 GCA_014904835.1 Paxillus ammoniavirescens
GATTAGTAATCATGTCCACCTTATATCCATTTTCTGTCATACTTCTCCTTTCATCAACATTTGTCTATCATTGTTAATCTAATGTGCTTATTCATCATGTGCACGTCTTGTATGGTAATCCTGATATCTTTCTTTTGTTGTGTGTCAGGATTCCCGAAAGACCCAACACTAGTCCGTTTATATCTATCCAGACTTTCAGTATATAAACCCCATGTAACTCTCCTACTTTTCTTTAGTTCAAATATCAATAAGATTCCAATCCCATTACCCTCTACTCCTCTGAACCTCCCTCTTAATTCTTGAGTTGATCTCAGGACTTACAAATCTGACCCTCTCTGTAAATCAAGGAACAAGGACTCGTACAGGGGCGCAACACATAAGTTGAAGCCAAAGTCCCTTCCCCCTCAGACACATTCCAGACTCCCATTCCCATTACCCAATAACCCAATCCTTTGGGATTGAATTGGATTCTGACATTGAAGCTCACTCGCATCAACTTGTCGCCCACTTGGTATATTGAAGTCCCTGCCTCCACAAGCATTTGAATTGCTGAATTACATGTACTCCTGGTGTAGGATCTCGACAGTCGAGATGACAGTTACAAAAGACAGATCTGGTATAGTAAAGACTGTGTGTCATACACCATTTCTAACTCAGGGTCATCTGTCATCACATAGCACAGAATTTCTTCGAAGGCCTGCATGATACGAGTGATGTGTGCTGATATCTTATGAGCCTCCTGAAACTGCTTCCCAGTGCCATGTGTTTGAAGTATGGGATCTTCACAAGACCAAGCAGAATCTTGTAAACACTCAAGCCTTGTAACATCTGTTCTCACATCGTTGCAGGTCGCCATTTGATCAGACCTTTCCAGAAGGCGTTTGCAGAGGTCATTGAGGTATTGGTTGATGGACGGTCCAAAAAAATTGATTAAATCGGACTCCAACGCACGATGAGGCCTAGACTAAGTCAATGATATCGCTTTGCCAGGGAGGGAAATGTCACCAATCTTCTTGGTTCTGATCTGGACACCACATCCTGCTTGTTGCTGCAGTTGTTCTGTGATGACTGGGGCATAATTCTAGGGTTATGAGATGTTAAGCTCAAGCTGATGATCATAAAACCATGATTGTTACCTAGTACTAGTTGACTGTTTTGTTTGTCGAATATATTTCTCCCTATTCCTCTGACTGATGATGTCACGATTTCTATGTCAACATGACTTAACGATCAGCCTATTTCTATGTTGTATAGATGTGATACACACCATTCATAGTAACAAGACCTGTACAAGTGAGCGGAATTTCGCTGTTCTTGAGTGGTGTGATAGATGCGGGACAACCCATGTGTACAAGAGATGACAAGGCAAAAGGAGCTTGACAGTGCACATCCAATAGTACAGGACTTGCAGCCATTTCATGGCTTGAGGGAGAATAATGAAGAAGCTAATAGGATGTATAAGAGACCTGTAGTGGGACACTACAGTAAAGTGTGTCTAAGTCTAAGTACATGATTACTAAGCAGTGGCACAGCCACACTACATTTGTAATCCAACAAATAATGCGAGAATTACTGTGTATGGACGATCACTGATCTCGTTATTCAGATCTATTCAAATCTAAGCCTATCTATAGAAGGTCACACCACACTTTGGCTCCAAAGCCTTGTCTGGGACACCCTATTTCCAATATTTATTGTGTGGTGTGCTTACATCCAGTTTAATTTGTACAAGAACAACATGTTGCAGAAAGAAGCACTGTGATTCTTCATGAGGGTACTCGAAGACAAAAAGGGAATATGGATAATTGATGGAAGGTGACTGAAGGACTACCAGAGGAGGGGCCTGAAGGTCTAGACTATGTAGCGAACACCACAAGACTACCACAGCAATAAGCTGATGGTTTCATGATCAGCTGTGTGATATGAAATGGAGGATACTGTTACAAGTGGTGAGCAGGCAGTGCTGAGCAGTGAACATGGAGTGGTCACAGAGATCACACAATGGCAATAGAGATTGATCCACACAGCCTGTTGTTGCAAAAGTGAAGCAAATATGATGATGGCAATTCCATGAACATGAACAACTGCATGTGATGCCAAATCTTGCCACGCCATGAGCTACTGCGGAAGACCTGGGTGAGTGAATTAAGAAGGGCAAAGTTGTGAGGAATCAGCCTGGATTCAAAGGATTGTATTTGCCTACCTTTGGATGGGATAAAGTGTTGCTTGAGAATCAGCATGCATTAAACGTGTTGCGAAGATACCTCAGACATTTTGTGATTGGTGAGCAGCAATATAACTAGTAATGGGTCAACGTGGGTTGGAAGTACTTCCGAAGTGGTAACAAGGGCATACACACGCAAACTTCTCTTACCCACGTGAATCCAGCTCACCACTGCCCACCTTGAATTCTCGCTCATCTATGGACTTCCCTTTCTTCACATCCTACAGCATCTTCCGAGGATCTATCCACAGTGTGATTCGCCACTAAGGAGTTGGCAAGCACCTCTTGGATGGATCCACATTACAAATGAAATCTGGTGTTGCAAATATGTAGCTAGGTTGTATCGTTCTTCTTCACATTCTCAAGAAGACTTGGATAACCCCTTGCATAGGACAGTGTACAAACGAAGCAATGAATGCAGCTTTTGTATCAATCAAGACATATATTGTGGTTACAGTACTACTTGTTCGCACTAGGCAAGGGACGAACTAATCTTTCTGACTCAGGCTCCTTCCTCATCTTCGACCATCAAATTGATTATAACCCGGGAACGCAGCAGGGGTGCTTCGTCAGCAACTGCTGTCAAGTCAATTACCTCCTGGGGGATTACACCATGCATGGCTGGAGTGGCAGTAGGTGGATCCATGATCAAATCGATCTCAAAGTGATGCCAGCCAAAGTTGACCCATCTCCAAAGTTGGAAAAAGTGCTGGATTGGGTAAGTGAGTTGGTAATGGTTTCTGCTAGTTAGGAGGTGCTAACCTTAATTATCAGTCGTTTTTGGCCCTCCACCACCTGTTGCTGCATGTAGTCTAGAACGACTTCAAGGGGCATGTAAGGGAAAAGGGACTCCCTTAGTGGCCACTGCTTATTAAAGTCATACAGGAGATTTATAAAATACCCTTTCGCCTCCTCCAAGGACCCGAAGTGCCAATTGCCGCGTGAATAAAACTTGGCAACCAGCCAAACAACTTGTCTCCTTCCAAGGACAAAAGGAGTGGCATGCGCGCCATGCGATGGCATATTCTAAGGGTGGAGGAGAAGAGTAAGTGCTCAAGTGGAACAAATTAGGTCCAAGACAGAACACTTACCAGTTTGGTAAGGGTTTTTAGAATGATAGAAATGGAACTGAAGTGCTGAGCCTTGAAATCTTATAGGTCTTGACTGTTGATTATTCCCATGTGGAACCTCCGCTCACTTCTCCAGCATGGGGTGGGGATGACCAAGCAAGAAAATTAAGCTCACATGATTTGTCAGCTTGTCTCCTGAGAAGGACATGGAGTACCAGAGACACCATGCATACAGAATACAACCGAGTGGGGAGGTCAGCATCCACACGAGATTTGTTTCAAGCCAACCATCAACTTCATCCCAAACTACTGACCCTCCAGATGTATCACATGATCTTTGGAGCAAGTTGGCCCACATTGATGAACACCTGGAGCCAGAGCTAGACACAATGAACAACAAGAAGAAGAGGACTGTGGGTGTAAGTTTCATTCTTCCTGTCAGCTACAATGGAAGCTAATGATATTAGGACCAACCACTGCTACAGTGGATATCCGAACAATCAGCTTTCTTGGATGAGATTATCCGCCTGGAGGGATGAGGTCAGGCTGACTTTTCACGTTGCGCTTGTAATAGTGGAGAGGCTCCTGTGTACCAGTGTAAGGACTGTTTTGGTGTGCAGTTGCTGTGTGCTGCCTGCATACTCAGCTGCCACACCTCTAACCCCCTTCACAGGATTGAGGTATGTGTATTGTTTATTTATTTAGTTGAGCTGTTTATTGAAGAGAGTACAGGAATGGTGAGATGGCCACTTTCAATGTATCATGCTTAAGTCCATGGGCTTACAATTCAATTGGGACATACTCTAGGGAAAAAATGTTACAATGTGCAGCCTGCCTCAGGTGACGACTTTGTGGTCATCAACATGAACGGGATCCACAAAATAGCTCTGGATTATTGTGCTTGTGAGCGTGCACAAATCCACCACAAGCAGCTCCTTCACTTGTGTTGGTTTCCTGCTACAACAAGTGACCCCGAACTACTGCTACCTTTGCAGTACTCAAAAATTTCCACTTACTCTCACTGGAGTCCAAGGTGTCAGCCTATGAGTATTACCATAGCTTCGCTTGTCTTACAGATAACACTGGACTCTCAGATATCAGATTAAGTCGTTTGTCAGCCATAGGGACATACTGCTAATCGCAAATACCAACCTCAGGACCACTACTCAGTGTTCATGCATATCAGTTGCAAGTGGCGACACCTCAAACAACTCAAGCGAACCAGCAGAGGTCATGACCCCAATGGCATTGAGGCCACCACAGAAGGGGAATGCATCATTAAATGTCCGGCCTGCCCCCATCCAGGGATCAATCTGCTGGATGGTTGGCGTGACATTGGACGTACAAATTGGTGTGTATCATGCTTAAATGACCATCTCTTGTGACTGAGAGTTTCGGTGTAGGTGGATTTATGCGCTTTTTGTGGCCATTGATACTAATTTCAGGCTAAAGAGAAAGGCCGTGTCAAATGATGTTGTAAACCTGGTCTCAACCATGGCTGGGCCTATATTGTGGATGAGCAGTCATACAAGGAATACCTCAATGATTGCATCCATGAAGCCCAAGAGGTGAGATTCAATATTCTTTGCATATATTCATCTAATTACATCAACAGAAAAGTACATGTGTTAGCCACAACACCGTTAACATGGCTGACACTAAAATGTCTTGTGGCCTCGCTGCAACAGGTGTTGGGACTATAGACTGTGCACGCCACAACATGAAGCTACCCACAGGTGTGGCAGATTTACAGAAAGGGAAAAGGTAAGTGTTGTGTGACTGTTGAATCCCTCCTCTTTCTGACATTTGGTATTCAGATATTCTAATATGGATTATATTGTGTTATTGGCCCTCACACACTTTGCATTGCTCTTGTTCAGCTTGTCATATGACATCACCTGTCAGTGGCATAAGAAGCTCTAGAGTCAGATGAAGATGTTGCCGGACTGCCTCCACCTTGATGGTCATGATAAACTTGTTTGATTTTTCATTCTGAAATTCCACCTCAAGGCTCACATACAGGAATGCCAAATGGCATTCTCATTCAACTTTAGCTGTGGAGTTGGGCGCACTGATAGAGAGGCTCCTGAACAGGCTGGGCCAACATTAATTGAGTTGCCTCAAGTACCAAGGAAATGGGACCTGGGGCCTGCCGTGATGCGCTTGACAATCATTTCGGCGACTGGAACTGGAAAAAGATCACAATGATGGGTGAGTTCACAAACCATGTCTATAGCTTAACTTAATCCCTCTTGAGGCCAGTATTGAATTATAGACATTGTTTATTTCTCGTCTATTACACTCGCTTACATACTCTGCTCCCACTACTTAACGCTCTCGGCTAATGTCATCACACCTCAGTTGGCTGCTATACAGTCCACTGAGGTGAGACACTCTACGCATATTCTCTATATCACATACTGACTTATACCTGTAGTGTACTACTTCCTACAGGTGAATCCATACTTAGTTGGCTGCTATACAGTCCACTGAGCATACTACTTCCTACAGCCGGTCCATGCTCCATAAAATCACCGAGGCAGTCCAGACTGCCAAGATTCACTGGCAAGAATTTAATGAATTAGAAAGTACTATCAATGCATGATTGCTGGAGACATGGCAAAGAGAGGCAGAGGAGTGGAAGGATGACAACACCAGGGCGAACCCATTCAAGAGTCAAGTCATTCGTAAGTGCATTCCTATCCCAAGACCACCTGCCTGCTGACATTATTCACCCAATAGTACTGATGCAAGCTGCTACTCGACTATGGCTTGCAGAAGAAGAGGCACATGATCTGCAGACTCAAGTGGATATGTCATTACATGCAGAGGTGTCACCATTCATTCTCATTTCTTCTGGGATGATCTAGAGGAACAACAGTCAGTATATTGTCCCAAGGTACCAGTGCTTTGCACTGACTAGCTCTTAGGTAGCATCTTGTGGCTGATGAGGCTGTGCTAGGCCTCTATGCTACTGATATTCAGAAGGCTAAGATCGTTACACAACACAATGCCCTCCAATGGAGGCTGGTTGCATGGGCACGAGTCCAGCTCCTCTATATTCCTGCCATTGCTGCCCTTCGAGCCACTGCCAATGATGAGTCCAGCAAGATGGCTAAATCAGAGGACTACAAACTATGGCTACCATCGGAACTCAGCCCAGAAACTGCTTGTCACGCACAACTCTGAAACATAGAATGGGAGTTACAGTATCCACAGACTCAAGATGCCCTCAATGAGGCGCACTGTAGTATCCAATTGCATGCACATCTCAACATCTTCAAAACAGTAAATGTTTGAGGCCAGCGAGCAAATACACGGGCACGCAGTGCACTTGACCATGCAGACAGAAGGAAACACGCAAGTGGGACAAGATACATGGCCGCACATCAAGCCTTGGAAGCATTAGGACCTTTGCTGGGCAAGGTGGGCTGGGCCTTGGTCTTACAACCTCTCAACGACAGTGATATGAGGTACATGGGTGACATGTTGGATGGACAAACCAAAGGGACAAGAAATTTGTCGTGGATTTGGAAGGTGCCTGGAGTCCTGGATAACAAAGACGAGAACCTCCAGGATTGTATGTCCCCCCACCCGTGCTCCTGGAACAATATCAGACTTATGTTGTAGGCTTGTGAATTTAATGGTGCAAAGTGAGAGCACATGTAGCCTGGTGGTCCAAGGAGGTTATGCTGCTCCAGGAAAAAATGAGGAGGGTGCTCACCTTTTTACAATGGCAGGTTGATTGGTGGTTAGAACATGCTGAAGCATGCTCATTTGAAACAGAGGCTGATTGTGAAGGGTCAGAGCATACGCAGAGCATCAAGCCGCCCTTCAACGTGCCATGAGAGAGGCTTTCCAAATGAAATGGAGTGTAGTCCCTGTGCTTCTGATGTCTGAGATCCAGCCCCCGAAGGACGTTGATGATACTCCCTCAATGGAGGCCCCCTCATATCTTGATGACATGGGGTAGTATATGCATGTTCAATATGTAGTATTCAGCTATGATTTTAGTTGGGTAGTTACTGTAGTTGCCTGCAATCAACAACTGTTGGCAAACTCTGAATGTTTACCTTTCAAAGCCCTTCCTGAAGCTTTGTTTGTTGAACTTTGAATACTTGGAGGCACACAATGTGTTGACAGAAGGTTCGCAATGCCCAGCACCACTTGCATGGAGGATCAATACAATGAGTCATGACTAATTAGTGTCAGACATTGGCAAAAGGTTTGCAGAAGACTTCAAATACTTCGAAGCACACAATGTGTTGACAGAAGGTTTGCAAATGCCTGGCACCGCTTGCAGAGAATCAATATGACAACTGATGTATCAGACATTGGCAAAAGGTTTGCAGACGCCCAGCACCACTTGCGTGGAGGATCAATATGGTGCTTGATTAGTATCACCAGCTAGAAGTCTGGCAGTGGTAGGCCCTGAGACCTGATGTATCACCTTGGCCGCTAATCAGTACTAGTATTCACCCAGAGACACACATACACATCAGCCTGCTAGGCCTACCAGTCTTATATGCTCACTCATGGCATCATTGGGCAACAATCGTGTCAGTGCATGTGGATGATGGCAGGGATGTGGCCTGGCATCAGGCGGGCTCCAATGGTATACAGCAAGAGCCCGGCAAGGAGGCTCTGGTATATACTTAGTGTGTTTGATGTTTCAATACCCCGTGGAGTGGTGGAGGCAGGCCAGGGAGTATGTGATGTATCACGGTTGCTGATTACACCTGGTAGTTACTGAGATATTATGCATCAGGACAATTGGTATCGTAGCTCATTAATGTATCTGATTTTTCATGCTACTAGCAAGATTGATATTTCAATGCCCCAGGCAGTGGTGCATTGATAGATGCTGGACCTCAATGGCATTCATTGACATTTATTGGATACCTTGGGTCAGATCTTGCAAAGATTGGTGTACGTGGTTTTGACCATGTCTCATCCATGTGATGTATCTCTAGCAGCATAAAGTTCATGAGTCCCATCTGGTGTTTGTTCACATTGGCGACTTACACCATCATCTACATCAGCAAAAATGAGGCCTGGTATGTTGTGCTATGGTGGCAACATAGTGACAAAATACAGTGAGCTCCGGAATCTGATAACCCGATGTGCAGCCACGGAATCCAATAACCTGATGTACAGCCACACAATCCAGAACCCAAAGTTCCCATGTGGAACCCGTGATGAACCCAGTCAGACTGTTGTCTCATTATCTTGGACATGTCCCATTACTCCCGAGCTCTTGGGAGCATTCCTATTCCTATCCTACATTGCTTAAACTTCCCATTCCATGTTCCTATATTTATTTCTGATCTCCTGTCATACTTCAGTCGTTCTTTGTCCCTGAATGGGTAGTTGATGAACTCGGAATCAGTGCTTACATTAGTGAAACAACACCAAATTCTTACGACGAACAAGCCAATGCACTCGCAAAGTGCGTGATTGCTACCACCATCCCAGACTCCTTATTCCTCTGAATTCACCACTTCAAGTCAGCTCACAAATGTTTCAAGACTCTTTAAAATCTATTGGAGAAGGGGTCTACAGATACTACAGAACGACTACATGAATTACGGAGTGACAAGAACACACAAGTGGCAGCAGGTAAGCTGAGCAAGTCTGGATAGGAATAACTAGGCCGTGAGCTAAGTATTAGGGGGTGAATGATTCGAACCTTGAGGGAAGCTGTGGGCACTAGAGTAGAAGGATAAGTCTCCCCTTTCTTGCAAGTGATTCAACAAAAAGGGACTCAATGGTTAATCAAGTGAAGGTGAGTAATGAAGAGAGGAAGTGACTGCAATAGAGAGAGGAAGTGTGAAAGCAGGTCCACGACGCTGGTGACATGTCCAGGTTGAATCCAGGTAGAAAGATAAGGAACCCAAAGGGTGTGCAGGTCCACACTAGCTCGGGCGGTGTCTGGGCAAGTATGGGTGCACGAGATGTACTCAGGGGAGTCTTTGAGGACATCTCACACAGTGGATCATGGGGGGGATAATGATTTCGGGTTGATAACAGAGTTGCAAATGGGTTCAAAATATGAGATGGATAGATAGATGCACTTTGTGCCTATGTACAGGGCTTTATAGTTTGGGTATGCCCGAGACTGTCAAACAAGCAGTCGTTTACGTAATCCTAACTAAGCCCATTGAGGGGCACGTGATCAAACATCAGGGTTGTGTTGAGCGAGATACTACATATGATAGAGATGAGGGAGAGAGAGGGAAAGAGAGAGGGAGAAAGAGTGTGTGAAAGGGTATGCTACTTACCAGCCAGGCGGGGATATGGGCAGTGCGCACGAGGAACAGGTGAGTTCGAGAACCTGTGAAACAAGAAGGAGAGCTCTGGGAAAGCTGGGGTGTAGATGTGGGTGAATGGTGATCTTGTGGGTGCAACAAGGGGGCCTATGGTGTAGTGCTGTGTGCGTAGGGAATCCTGGTTCCCTACAGCGTACTCAGTCGAGACAGCCAATGACCGTTGTGACATGTCACACCATGACAATGATATCAGCCACAGATCAGGCAGATGAGTACACAATGTGCTGACTAGCCACATGTGCCGTCAGCACCAATGGGAAATGAGAAGCCAGGGAAGAGTTGACAGGAGGAGGGAAATAGGTGAGAAGGGGAAGAAGTCGAATGGGAAGGCCAACAAGAAGGTGACCACAGTGATGGGTCAGGGCAACAGTGCCACAGACCACACAGCTGGCGGTGTAAGCCTCATCAAGCCCATGAGCTGCGAGAAGACTCACCCCCAGACCCAAGCTGACACCCCATCACCCTTCAACTCCCATCCTGCCAGTTGAGCAGCCAACACCCACGTCAAAACGGTCACGTACCATGTAACGGGACACGTTGAACACACAAAGACATTGAGGGGGGCCGGGGGAGGGTAGAGTTGAGCAGTTGAGGGAGTAGGGAGGACAACGAAAACGGTGACAACAATGACATCCACCAGGTCCACATCGAGTCCCAGCACCCCAAGTCAACATGTCAGACAGCCAGCAATGAGGCCACTGACACCTCAAATCCGAGTGCAATAAGCACCAGGCCAACACTGTCAGCAGGCATGTTGAGAGGACCACTGAACAGGTCCCACGAAAACGAGGAGGGGAAGGAGGGAATGGAGGACGAAAAGGGTGAAAATGATGATGGTGTGGATGAGGATGTCCATCACACATACATCGTACCCAGTCCAAGTCCCCCACCTTTAGACAAGACAAGCAAACCACCCCTGAGTATGCTGCTCAAGGGGGAGAAGAACGGTCAGCAATCAAGCAGCCACATAGATGAAATGGGCACACACCTGGAAGCCCCACGACCCAAGTCAAGGACCACGCCGTACGACCACAGGTCAAATGGAGAGGGCTGATGAATGGCCACAGGCAGGCTGTGGGTGAGGAAGACAAGGTTGGGGGAGGGAACAACAACACAAATATGTTGTATGGAGTTGACGAGAAACAAAGTCAAAGGGGGAAGTCCAGAGATGAGGGGACTGGGGACCAGGAAGGTCTGGCGAACAGGGGGGAAGACCAGGAGATTGAGAGAAGGCTGAACGAGGGTGACGAAGCACGAACAGTGACAAACACCAACAGTCAGTCCGTCTCACAGGATGAGGGGGACTTACCCCCAGAGCCACTACCTTCCCATCCACCAGCACCACCTATCCCAACACCTCCACCACCATCACCTGATGACCCAGAACAACGACACAACATCAATGCCGTGAAGTCAAACACAATGGCTGCACAATGACATGCAGATGCTGTGCACGACCCAGGTGGCTAGATGAAGGTGCCCCCAAGCATATGGCTCAAGGGTGAGTCAAGTAAGCAGGTGAGCCTAGACGTTGAGGCCAACCACCTTGAGACAAACAACAATGACATTGGAACGGTCGACCACAACCACAACCACAACCACAACCACAATGACCAGAACCCACCAAGAAACCCTGTGGGCACAACAAACGGCAACAAGCACCATTCCAGCAAGCCCACAGAGCCCCTTGATGAAGAGAAGGGGACCTGAAGGGAAAACGGCAAAACAAAGGTTGAGTCGAGGATCGAAGAAGTTGAGTTGAAGATGATGAATCAAGATAATGAGCCAAGAGGCAGAGGGGGCAGTGAAAAGGAGTTGACAGAAGTCAAGGGCAAGAGAGGGGGCCAGAATGATGAGGATGGCAGGGCAAAGCACGCACCTGGGCCACCCACACCACATTCCTATGACACAACATGACCTACTCACCACACAAATCCGCCACGTCACAGAGGACACCTCAAGACGCCACCTATGCAATGTCAGCAAGCCTGAGTGTACGGATATATGCACCAAGTCAGACAGTTACACCGACCACCAC